>OVBJ01000333.1:0-63750 GCA_900406535.1 Noccaea bulbosa
CGAGTTTCCGACGAGTTTCCGAGAGGAAACGTTTCGGAAATGTTTCCGAAATAAGAAACGCACCCCGGGTAGAGTTTCCATGCAACCTAGGTTTAAAGCCGGTCAATCCCAATCGGGGTTTGTGTGTATGTGTGTGTGGGGTAAAACTATCTTATTTTTATACTTAATGATAACAATCTCGAGCATTGGGCGACCAAAAGTCAAATTGATTATGAAAGAAAGAGATACGAAAAGATCGATTGATTGATCAATTTTTAGAAAGCAGATAGGTAAATATGGCTATGGAGTGATTTATACATATGAGCTTACTAGCTTAGTTATTACTCCTGTAACATTAATTACGAATTATATACGTGGCCAATATAAAAAGAACCATGTGACCAGTGCCGTCCGAAGATAAATAGGGGCCCGAGGCTAACTCAAAAATAAATGTCTTTATTTTGTGTAAAATGCGCTTTTTTAATAAATATTTACAAAATGAAAATAGTATAGTTTAAAAAACAATAAAATATTCAAAACAACATAGTTATATAAACGAACTAAGACATAATATGGTATACCAATAAAAAGAAAAAAAAATCCAAACTCGCTTTAGGAAAAAGATGAAAAATGATTGAAAACCCAAAAAACTTAATTTGGTTTCATTTTAGCTGTAAGATCCTAGATTTTATTTATTAAAATATAGCTAATAAATATTAAAGCCACAATAGAATCGAACCCAATAATATTGACGTAGAAACTTACTCACTAATATCAAAATGCTAAAACATATTTTTATAATTAAGGGGACCCTAAACATATTGCCAATGCCTTTTTAAATACATGCAAGGCACGGTTACACGAGTACGTAATAATAATTTCCTTCCCCAACCCAGAGAAAAAAAAAAAAGCTGATTATTTTACAGAAAATATTGTTTCTAGTTAATGAATTTATAAATTTACGTTAAAAGTTTTAAATACTTAAAAACATAAAAATATATTTAATATAGTTTTTTATGAAAAAAATATATAGACAAAAACCATGAGAACATATGTCAGATTTCTTAGCAAGAACGTAACCCTATATATAATAATATTTATATTTATGACAAAATATAGCAAATATTACTTTATCTTTTCTAATTTGTTTCACAAAGTTTTTATACTTATGTCTTTAAAATATTTTCATATGTCCTTAAAATGTTTTCCTCTTGTACCTCTTTTATATTATGTGTTTTTTATTAGATTCTTTTTTTTTGTATTATCACTTTTAACATTATTTTAGAAGATTGTTTAATTTTACATTAAAAATTAAAAACAAAGTTAATCAATTGATATAAAAATAGCAGGGTTATATACTACAAGGCACTCCCTTAAAAAAAAAAACAGAAAAAAAATTACTCATACAAAATCCTCTTGTGCTATTTTTTGTTTGTATTCTGTGTTTGACATTAGATTTTTTTTTTTTTTTAATTATAACTTTTTATAATTAATCCTCCTTATTGAAATTTTCAAATCAATAATAGGGTTATCTTCTTTCTTAACTTTTTTTTGGGAACCTCACATATGTCCTCATAATTTTGTGACACATACACATATACACATATAGTTGAAAAGCCCATTAGACATTTTTTTTTATCCCTAATATATTAAAAGCAAAAGACAAATATCAAAAAAACTTTTGTGTCATATGGTATTAACAAAAATGCCATCCTGATGTGTCATCATTAGGTTCATTCTTAGGATAAATTTTAATTAAGACAAAGATTACTACAGTAATTACATTGTATGCACTGAAATTAATTTGGTTAGAAAATATGTTATATCAATATTAATACATAATTTACCATTTAATTATGAAGAGATTATTATTCTTTCCATGTTTTTAAAATATATCATATTAATTACCTTTTTTAAATATTATATTTTCTTCTATCATTTTTTAGTTGAACTAAATATTGTAAAAACAATAATTATTCACATAATCTATATATTAATAAAAAATAGATTTTTTCTACTACAAGTTGTAATTTGAATTTTCAAAAATGAATATCAATTTATCAAATGATAAAAATATGAGTTTTTCAAAGCCCACATTGTAAATAAAAATGTATGAGTTATTCAATAGACTATTATAAAAATAAAATGATAAGAAACTATAAGAGTAAAAATGTTGATTTAATAAGCATCCAACTTTATAATATTTTGGTTTAATATGATTTTTTTAGTGGTAACATATAATTAAACCAAATAATATCTATAATATTAAAAATATTTTGATGTGAATAGGTTGAAAATATTTATATCAAAATATTTAAATATTTGAAATAGTATAAATTGGATAAAAATTTAGAATATTACAATTTTTATTGAAAGATAAATATTATTAATACAAAAATTTAAATCATTATAATCTTAAAATATTATATTATAATTGTTTCAGATTTCTAAATATTTCTAAAAAAAAAATTATCGAACACTTAAAATTCAATAACTATAAAATATTATAAATATTTTAAAAGTCTCAAGTTGGAAATGAAGAAATATGGCAGTTTATAAACCTATTATAAAAGAACCACAATAATAAGAAATTAGAAAAATATGAATATTGATTTAATAAATAATCCAAATTATAAGTAATTTTGATTTAATAGTACATTTATCACATAAAAATTATTAAATTATATTTATTTTAAATAATTTAATTATTTATGCGGATCCAACCCTAATATGTATATATTAATAAAGCTAGTTTTTTTTTTTTTTTTAAATTTTTTTTTTTATATATCTCTACTATCCGGAACCAACCAACAGTCACCCACCAGTTATGGGCCGAAAGCTGTATCAGTTATTCCAAGGTTCGAATCCCAACAGAGTTCCTTGGTTTAGAGCTAGGGTTTTCATCGTGCCGGAATACTGTTTTGGAGGCTTTGATCTTTCACAGAAATAATGCTACTCCGTCGCCGTTGTCTTAGATTTGGTGATGATTATCTTCCCCCATATAAACTTCTTTCCCCAGGTGAAGCAGCTGGGAGAGTGCCGCGTTACTACTGCAGGGATGTTACGCAAGAGCGGAAGATCCTGACGGCCAATATCCTGGCCGTGCTAATTCTGATAAGCTGAGCTTACCTGTTTCTAGTTCTGAAACTGAAATTAAAACCGAAACCGAGGTTATTACAGTTTTGAAACCTTTTGAATTTCTTGTAGTTTGGTCGGCTTATCCATTGATTCTTACAACAATTGTAACAGGAAAAGCTGTCTGAGGCTACTGCCTCCACGCCTGAGCTGTCAAGGTATCTCTATTCATTATATCTCTATCGATTGTGATTGTCTCTATTCACTATACCCTCCTATCTCTATCGATTGTGATTGTGAGATTGTGATTGTGTGTGTGGCTCTTATATGTTTTCACCTGACTCAGGAGGACGCATGAGCAATACGTGGACAAGGCTCTGGTAAAGAAGATGAAGAAGCTCGTGGTGGAGAGCAACTAAAAGGAAGAAGCTGGTGATGGAAGAACTATTTTCTTTTCTCTTTCTCTTGTGTTTGTCAACAACTTGAAAACTGCAATGCTTTGTCATTTTAATTGAACCTTTTATGCTATGATATGCTATGATATTATGAGAATATGTGTGTGTGTTGTGTTTCTCTTGGAATTTGATTTCAAAATACGACTAGGATTCAAAGTCTTGTGTTATAATGTGTGTCGCTTCTCTTTTCATCATCTTCCAAGTTGGGGTTTCTTTTCCTGATTTACCAAAACTATTCTTCACAAGTCTTGTTAATCTGTTAAATCCTTTCTTTATTCATTGAGATTTGAGACCATATCTTTCTCTCTCTCTCTTTTGTTTGTCCTCCCTTTTCTTTTTTTCTTGCAATGATATGGTTGTTCTTTGCATTTTTGTATTTGGAAGAGCTTAATTCAGATTGTAGCATGCCAAAGAGGATTATGGTACATCTATGTAAACCAATGTGACTAGTTAAGCCGAGATTGAAATAAATACTGATTCTTTGTAATGACATGTAAATATGATTATAAGTAAATAGATTCCTAGAAGTGCAAGGAAACCATATTCGGTTAGAGAAGACCAGAATTTGCATGGCAGCAAACTTAAACAACCTTGCGAAACACAAAAACGACAATAACTGCGACTCCACCAACAGCTTTGATGTTCGCTGTTCCTCTGTCACTCCTTATTTCATAAACAACAACTTTCTACACAAGCTCTTTCGGTTACCTAAACTCGTAAACGTTCTCACTTTTGAAACTGCATCAAACTTCTCCAACTTCACTTAAAAAACCGGTTTTCTCCTTCTTCTCCCATGCTTTTCCGGTTCCAGCATCTTGTTTTGCTCCAGTGCTCAATTGCTCATGCCATCCATTGAAAATCATCTCTTGTTTTGGAAGCTTTAGCCTCCTCAGGTGTTCAAAATCTGATAGAGATAGATCAATAATGCGTCCTCTAAAAAATGTAGGAAATAGTGACTCTGGTGTGGCCTTTTTCAGGTTTGTTGAGTACGAAAAAGTCACTTCTTGGAACAGAGGAGGTTTCTTAATTGCTCTGTTCTCACATTTACCATATAGCGTTCTGTTATCATGAAGTGGTCCGTCTCTAATTCTCTATGTCACCTCTGCTTATATGTACTCTCTTTTTAAATATTTACCATGTCATCATGAAGTGGTCTGTCTCTTTGAATAATTAAGTATCGTTTTGTTTTAGATTTGCATTGCTGTTTAGTGGAAGAAAAACTACATAAGAAAAAAAAAACAGAGCAAAGTACAGTACCTTTGGGCATGTGGGCCTTGGGCCCTGGGCCAGTCGGTCGTGGCCCAAAAAGGACGAGAAGAACGAACGTTTATAACAAAGAACGGAAAAAATGAAAAAGCTTTAAGCAATATCTTGATCAAATTATTAATGAACGTTTATATCATAATTGCCTTTTGCCATTTTAATGGTCACAATCCCTTTGTACTTGACTTCCCCGTTTCCCGCCCTCACGTGCTTCTCGTATTTTTTTATTTTCTTGAATAAGTTATAGTTAACATTCTATAACTTTTCTTCAAGCCTAATCTTGAGTTTCATTTTTGTTTCTTGTATCTGAATGATTATTTGAATATGCATGGAGGAAAATCAATTTGTTTTCCTATCATTTTTCTTTCATTTTTTGTTTTTAAACTAAATCAACACTGAATCATGATGAGGAACTTTGAAAGAAATTTGCACTTTAATTTCTCACTTGAGGGATTGACTCTTCAGACCTACTTTCAAAAATATCTGAAATTTCACTACATTGAATATGTAAAGATCTTTGCCAACTTATAAGAGATGACAATGTGAACGCAATATGATAGGATCAGAATACCATAACTCACTTAATATATCTTTGAATTACTTAGAATCTGCAGATCTTGATCACTTGAATTCGTTTTCCTTTTATGTAAGCTTGTTTTGACCTTTGATTGACTTCTCTTTTTCAGGTTCTCTGACCTTCTTATTGCACCCCTCTTGAACCTTGACTCTATGGACCGAGAGATAAACGCTATTAATTCAGGTGTGTAAATGCTATTGTTGTTTTTTTCTATGGAGTATAACGAAAGAAAGACCATCTCCACTATCTTTATTCATGTTACTTGTCTGTGTTTATTTGATGTTATACAAGAATTTGAATTAGACAAGCAAGAGGATTTTAATCGTCTCGCTCACCTCAGACGCCATACATCTACAGTTGACCAGTCATCAGTTAAATTCGGAAATGGTAATAAGATATCCCTTCGCAAGGAGTCCCTACATGTTCTCCAAGGACGCACTAAAAAATATTTTGAGGATTACTACCACGGTGTGTCTTGTAGGAGGTAACTATTCAGTCTAAAGATAATTTGATAATTTTGTGTTTCATGACTAATGTAAGTTAATATTAATGTGTTATCCATCTTGCAGATTCACTCTCTGTCCTTAAAACTTGGGTGGAGAAGTACTAATTTGGCAATGTTAGGGCAAGACCACCAAACACAGAGCCGTGCCTAGAAATATGGAGCCCCTTAACGGTGACAAAAAAGGCTTCAGATTAACTTAAAAAGTGTATTTTTGACTTAAAAAACCCGTGCATTTTTTACTTAAAAACACTTCCAAATCCATTGAAATCCAAAGTGGATTTCCAAATCTAAATAACAAATCAATAAACCAATAACACTGGATTTCAAGTAGTATTTAGAAATCATTGAATAAATAAAGGGGGATTTTGACAAATATTTTAAAATTACTAATCCAATAAGGGGAGATTTTAGCTTACATATATGTCTAATTTTTCTAATTTTTATTGTATTGTTACATTAATTTTTCGTTAAATGATAAATTTAAGAAAAACTGGCCCTTTAATTGTTTTTTTAAATCCAGGGCCCCTAAACAAATGTTTCAAAATTATCTTCATAGGCACGGCCCTGACCAAACAGTCTCTCTCTGATCAAACCACCAAATACCATATGGGATACTACTGTATCTTATGTGCTTCAAGGTGTTGAAGGTTTTCCTACTGAATCAGATACGAGCCGGATGTGAAAACGAAACATTTTTCATTAGCATGGCTCTCACTGACTCTGGCTTGGACAAGGTATAACTCCTATACCGTGTTTTTATAGCTGATATCTTTCTGTTAGAAATTTTGTCAGAAACTAAGCAAATTTATTTGTTCTACAGAAGTACGATCTGATTAGTTATATCTATATGTAAAATTACTGAGAGACACGCCTCCGAAAAAGTGGGTCTGGAATCAATATTGGAAGATTAAGAGACTAGAGTTTCATTCTATTGAGAATAGTGGCACTGCAACAAATTCATGCACCTTTGCTAAACGTATTTCAGGTATGTACTTCTCTCAGGTTTTTAGAAACCATTTAGATCCAAATTGTCTTTGGAAACGATGTAATCTTCTTGTACAGGGAATATGCTGAAGTATCCAATAAAACATGTCATTTCTGGGGATTACGTGAACAACGTTTGGAACCATAACAGATCTGATGGAAGCTTTCAGTCCAGAGAAGATGAGGGTTGACATTGTTGTAGATTCATTACCGGGAGACGACTCAGAAGAAGGTACTATAAGGATTTGTTCTCCGTAATTTTGTTGTGACTGAAATATCCTGATCCTAACTGTATCTTTCTTTCTTTGATTTAGGGATCGATATTGAACCTTGGTTCGGATCATTCTACGAAAAAGTAAAAATTCCAGGTGAATTAATAGAGAAATGGAGTAAAGTTCCTGAAAGTGATCCATCTCTTCAGTTTATTTCTGCGAACAAGTTTATTTCAAGTGAAGTCAAGCCAAGAAGACATGCCACCACTACTGGTCCTAGTTGTATTGTGGATAAGCGAGGGATAAAGATGTGGCACCAACCTGATAATGACTTATCATATGCATTTTTATGCATTACATTGAACCTGAAGAATCAAAGTGTCAAGGATCAGGTGTCGATGGACCTATACGTAAACGCTCTAGCTGAGAGTCTAAGCTGTATCAGTTTCGAAGTAAGTACTTTCTTAACCCTTTGTCTTCTCTGTTGATATGTGAAAATGTTGTAACATGTTTGTATAACATATTTGCAGCGAAAACAAGCTAAATCTCAATCTCTGAGAACAAAGTTGTGTTGCAAGTTACGGGATATAGAGAAAAATTCAGGCTATTCTTAACTGAACTTTGGGAGAATTTCAATTCCTTCTCTCCAGTGGCCCAACATTTTGAGGTATACATCATATCTGTCAATTTCTTAAAATTTTTGTCCCACTTTGCAATATTCCTATTTGGTATGAGAAAACTAATAACAATCTGAACCCGTGGATGATAGATTCTTAAAAAACAGATTGCAAGGGATCTTAACAACGTCATGTTCCCAAGGATATATGATGGATACCACGGGTTCTATTGATGATTTCAAAGAGTTCATTCGCCTTCTGTATTCTCAGGTGATTGGAGGACATTTTTTTGCATGAGGCATGCTTTACTTCGTTGTTATATATTGATTGAGGAAGTTGACTAAAAAAGTTTGTTAATTGCTCTGGTTCAGATTTTCGTCGAAGCACTTTGTTATGGGGATATTCTAGAAACAGAAGCAGAAGACATTTCGAGGATTTTCGATGAAGATGAAGAGTCAATCCCTACGAAAAAGCACAAACTCCTCTTCGTGCTCCTAGACTGTTGGATCTTGGCGATCAGATGATACATGTCGACGTGAACAATAAGACGACTAACAAAAACTCTATGGCGAAGGTACCTTCGACTACTAACTCATTGCTAGTTTTTTTTGTTTTTTGGTTTTAATGTTAACTCATTGCTAGTATACTTATTTTATTGGCATAAATGCTCAATCAAGCGATATGGCTTGACCTCTACGCTGTGAATATTCCACGAGTAATTGTGATTGAATCTCTTTTAGGAAAAGTAGATGATCTTCTCTGTTACACGATGAGTAACACAGAATTCTCTTCAATTCATCTTCTCTCCTCTGTTATCTTTTATCTTTGTGCAGGTTTACTTTCAAATTGGCATGCAAGAAGACCTAGAGTTAATCGCGAAGTCAACCCTCTTTCGAGGAATTGCAAGAGCGAAAAAGTGTAATCTCTTAATTGCTTTTTTAACTTTTATTTGCATTTAAAGTTGTAAGTTTACTCTGTCTCTAGGACAAAGGAGCAGCTTGGCTATGAACTTGATTGCTATACAGAATACCGTGATGGTGTTTCTGGGTTCTACATCTTTGTTATTTCTCCGGACCACCACCCTGAGCATCTGTTGAACAGAATAAATACCTTCGTGATTCAAATGGAAACAATGCTGGAAGAGATTGAAGAAGAAGAATTCGTTCAGTACCAAGACAGCTTGGGTTCACAGTTATATGAGGGCGTGGATTCTATGTGGAGTGAAATAGTCTCAAAAAGGTATTGCTAATTGATCTGATCTCCACTGTACTGATACTTTTGCAGCTTGCAGACACTTAACACATCTATATTTACAGTTACAACTTCGACCGCACAGTGAATTTAGATGCTAAACTACGTATGCTTGTGAAGAAAGACTTCATCCGGTGGTCTGGTAGTTGCCGACGCCTTTCTCTCTGTATCTCGGGATGTGATACCAAGGTATCTATATTCACTATACCCTCCTGTCTCTATCTCTATCTCTATCGAATGTGATTGTGATTGTGAGATTGTTGGTTGTGTGTGGCTCTTATATGTTTTCACCTGACTCAGGACGAGGACTAGGCTCATCTAAAGAAGATGAAGGAGCTCGTGGTGGAGAGCAACCAAAAGGAAGAAGCTGGTGATAGAAGAACTATTTTCTCTTTGTCAACTTATGACTTAACTTGAAAACTGCAATGCTTTGTCATATTATGAGAATATGTGTGTGTGCGTGTCTGTTGTGTTTCTCTTGGAATTTGATTTCAGAATACGACTGGGATTCAAAGTCTTGTGTTATAATGTGTGTCGCTTCTCTTTTCATCATCTTCCAAGTTGGAGTTTATTTTCCTGCTTTACCAAAACTATTCTTCACAAAGTCTTATTAATCTGTTGAATCCTCTCATTATTCATTGAGATTTGAGACCATATCTTTCTCT
This sequence comes from Noccaea bulbosa, assembly GCA_900406535.1. Taxonomy (NCBI): domain Eukaryota; kingdom Viridiplantae; phylum Streptophyta; class Magnoliopsida; order Brassicales; family Brassicaceae; genus Noccaea; species Noccaea bulbosa. Next base: position 9,584 of record OVBJ01000333.1, read on the forward strand.
CTCTCTCTCTTTTGTTTGTCCTCCCTTTTCTTTTGTTCTTGCAATGATATGGTTGTTCTTTGCATTTTTGTATTTGGAAGAGCTTAATTCAGATTGTAGCATGCCAAAGAATGTTATGGTACATAAGTGATCTCAATGTGATTCAAAATGATCTCAAAGTGATCTCATTAATTTGAAACGAAGATCACTTTGATCTCCAACTTTGAGAATTTGCATGGCAGCAAACTTAAACAACCTTGCGAAACACAAAGTCGAAATTTGAAATTTGAAACGACCATAACTGCGACTCCACCAACAGCTTTGATCTTCGTTGTTCCTTAGTCAAACCCTGTTTCAGCACGACATGGACTTTCACTCCTCTCTTCTTCTCCATCGTTTCATCATCTTATTCCTATGTTTTTCTTAATGTAGTACAAGAAAAATCAGTACAAATTTATTACTATTCTTTATTTGGATTCATTTTTCTCTTCTTCTCAAAGTATTACTCTCTGATTCGTTCTGCATGATTCACTTGAGTATATTCAAGTTTTAGCACTTAATTCTTCAAAAAATAGAAGGAAAATCAGAGCTTTGTGAGCAACAAAATAACAAATGAGCTATGTAACAAGAAAAAGAAGATATAAAGAAATGAAAGAAAAGTTCTGATGCGATCTATCTAAAGTATATTTGAGTTTATTAATGGAGTTGTGAGTCTCCACCTCACCAAGAAAGAGAGACTCAACAACCCATGCACTGCTCATGTAAGGTGAAATGCAAAACTTTGGATATTTGTCTCAATTAATATTATAGATGCATCCAACTAATTTTTTTTCTTTCTATATCTCATTATCCAAAATACTGTGAGAACATTATATTATAAAAATAGAGATAAACTTATTAAAATTTACTATAACGTAGAAATAACAAGATAGTGCGCCAATTTTGATGGAGGCCACGACCACGAGAGGTTGCAAAAAAAACTTTCAAATTCACCATTTATAAAAAAAGGAGAAAGAAGCTGTTGATAGACAAACATAGATCTTATGATGTATGGTTTTTTATTGTATATCGTTTGTCTCAAGCTTAATGTATGTCATCTACATGTTGCTTGCTTCTTGGCTATCTAAATCAAGGATGTTTCTTCTATTGACATTTAAACCCCTTTGTTTCAATGGAGTGCTAAATATACAAATTTAGGAATATCGGAATTTTTTTTTTTTTTTTTAAATTAAAAATGGATCAGAAAACCATCAAAAGAGAAGACTTGAAACACACGAAACAAACAGAAAACAAGTAAAAGTAGCTAGAATCAGCTTATTCAAAGTCGAGAGACCATCAAAAGAGAAAACAACAACAATGAATCGCAATAAACAAAAAAAAAGGCCGAAAAAGTAGAATCAACTTATTCAAAGTTCATAGACCATCAAGAGAGAGTGGCGTGGAGACGACTGGAACGGAATAAGGTCCAATGGAGGTGAAACGGATGGTGGCAAAACCGTGGAACCCAATGAACTTCTTGTTTCGAACTTGGAGAGCAAATTTAGTATCATCACCATCAAGAGAGGGTTCACAAAGTATCTAAATAACGGATGTTCACCATCCTTTCGTATCTAAATAAACGATGTCCCTTCATTGTGATATATTTTAACCTTTTTGTTTCTTTGGAGTGCTAAATATATAACTTTAGGGAAGAAACTTCCTTTATTATTAAAAGTGGATCACAAATCCATCAGAAGACAGAACAACAACACAGAAAGAAAGACTTGAAAAACAAGAAACAAACAGAAAGCAGAAAAAAGTAGGATTAACTTATTCAAAGTTCACAAAGTGTGACACATTCTTCTGATCTCTATGATGGTGATGGGAAGGACATATATAGACCCCGACTTTGTGGAGGAGATTATCAGCGCTTCCATGGAAGCCAACGATTTTGTGGTCTTTCTCTCCGAGTGTGAAGGGAGTGCCAGATTCAATGCCAAACTGATCAGATGTTCGGTTCTTATTAGCCGTGAATTTAAGCATAATTATCACCGTGGCCTTGCTACCAAGGATCTTCTCGTGGGTGCCTGTCACTTCTCTGATGTATTCACTTGGATAGTCCACCACAAACTGCGATTAAAGGAAACCGAAAAAAAAAAAAAATGAAAATTAGTTTTGAAGAAAAGAAAAAAAGAAAATACAATGTACAATGTACCTTGTGGGAGCTGGATTTCACACAATAGAATTTGATAATGAGATTGAGAGGAACTGAAGTTTCTATGGTAAAAAACTAGGACAAAGATCCAAAGATGGTTTTTTTATTAAGAGCTGTTTCGATAAGCTACAATATGTGTGGCGTGTGCCTTTTTTAGGGTTCCAAAGTTATCCAAATAATGAATGTCGATCCCTATTTATAAGAACATAGGAACCGACTCGACAAAATATAGTGAATATTCTCAAAGATTTCCTTCCATTTTTCCTTCAGCTAGGCGGCTCACTCCATGTTAGGGTAAACTCCTCATTGGGCCGTCTTCGTGGGCTTCAGCTCAAATCGTTATGTTTAGATGTCGGTTCGGCCCTTCTGGAACTGTGAGTGATTGCCGGTTAGCCGACAGTTTGGCTCGGTTCGTCGGCAGAGTGAACCGGTACTATGGCATTCTGGCTCGCTCTCCTTCACAAGACAGGAGTCGACGAGCCGTTTTGCTCGTCCTGCAATATCTTCTATGCCAACCCGGTTCGTCGGTTCGTTGGCTCGTCGGTTCGTCTTAACTGTCGAGCCGATTTGTCTCAGTTCTGCTAACATATCTTCTGGTTCATTCGGCTCTCCAATCATCCCGGCTAGACTGCTTGTCTACACTTGGCTCTCTTGTCGTTGATCTCATTGGGGTGAAAACCGACCCCAACATACCTCATCACCTTCCATCAAAGTACGTTTTCTTCGTACGTGACCTAGATTGAGTTGATAGCGTCATCGAACGTAAGCTGTACTTTCTTCACCTTCGCGTGTGGTCCATCGTCGCTTCTATTGATTAATCTGTTTGTATATATTAGAATATATTAGGATATATCCAAAGTGTTAAGCATAAGGTTATAGTTTATATTGAGTTAGAGTTAAAAGCCCATGTCTTGGGTCGTCTAGGGTTTTGTTAAGTTGGTTATATACTTGTATATTTGTTGTAAACGTGAATACAAAGCAAGTCAGTTGAATACCTAATTCTACATGGTATCAGAGCAGAAGATCCTCAAAACCTAATTTTTCTTTTTGATATTTCGCTCTTTGTTCCTTTTTCACCATGGCCGGAGATGAAGTTACCACGCCGTCTGGTGTTTTGTCCGGTTACAGTGGAACACGAGAAAACAGCGGTGCTGTGTTGCCTCCAGTCAGCGAGGTTTCTTCGGTTTTGCCGACGTGTTAGAGGCGTCTGATAACCCGGGTGCCTTGATTACCTCTGTTTAGTTAAACGGAGAAAATTATAATGAATGGGCATCCGAGTTACTTAATGCTCTTCAGGCTAAACGGAAGATGGGATTCATCCTTAGGATCCTTCCAAAGCCTGCAAGCGGTAGTCCAGATATGGAGAATTGGTTGACGGTGAATTCGATGATCGTCAGGTGGATTCGGGCGTCAATCGAACCTAAAGTGAGATCTACAGTGACGTACATCTCTGATGCTCATCTCTTGTGGACTGAGATGAAGGAAAGATTTTCGGTGGGTAACAAAGTTCGTACTCACCAAATTAAGACTCAACTTGCTGCGTGTCGGCATGATGGTCAGACGGTTCTTGAGTATTATGGTCGTCTCTCTACCATGTGGGAAGAGTTACAGATGTATCAAACAGGGATTTCATGTTCTTGTGGGGCTGATTCTGTGTTCGCCAAAGAAAAAGAGGAAGAAAAGATTCATCAATTTGTCATGGGTCTCGATGATGCACAATTTGGTGGTTTGTGTACCGGAATTATCGCTGCAGATCCTCTACCAAGTCTAGGTGAAGTTTACTCGAAAGTTGTTCGAGAAGAGCAACGTTTGGCGTTGGCTCATCTTTGTGAATAGAATTAAGAGGCGTTGGGTTTTGTCACGCGTCGAGAGGAGTTGTCAACACTTCCTCGTCGAGAACAGAGTCAGAACTCTGAAGTGTCCGTTTTGATTCGAGGTCGCGACAAAAACTCGGTGTGTGGTCATTACGGTCGCTCTGGTCACGAGAAGAAGGACTGTTGGCAACTTGTTGGCTTTCCGAATTGGTGGACTGAACGCAATACCGGTTTCGGGTGTGGGAATCGCGGAAGAGGTGGACGAGGTGCTGGTTCCAACTCGGGCCGTGGTCGCGGCCAAGCACATGCGGCTCATGCCACCAGCTCCAATGCGTCTTCCTTTCCCGACTTTACTCCAAATCAGTGGAAATCTCTCTCTAAGTTGATTCAAGAGAAAACTGGCAAAACAGGTTTTGACAAGTTTTCACACCACATGATAGGAAATCTCTCGTTGTTACACAACCTCGAGACGATACTTCCTTGTTCTATAGATTTTGCGGATGGTGGAAAAATAGTGTCGCTTCGCAAAGGAGTTTTGACATTTTCTTCCACTCTCACTTTACTTAATGTTTTGTTTGTGCAAGATCTCAATTGTACACTGATATCTGTGTCAAAGCTACTAAAACAAACCTGTGGTGTAGCTATGTTTACTGATACCCTTTGCGTGTTGCAGGACTGTTTTTCGAGGACTCTGATTGTAGCCGGTGAGGAACGTGATGGGGTATTCTACTTCAAGGATGTCATGGCTGCAAGGATTCATCGAGTAGTTGCGGATTCGGATTCTACTATGTGGCACCAATGGCTAGGACATCCGTCGTCTTCTGTGCTTTCTGCTTTACTTTTGTTTTCCGGTGTTTCAAAACCTGTTTGCTCGAGTCCTTGGGACGTGTGTTTTCGAGCAAAGCACACTATAGAAGTGTTTTTAGACAGTATTAATAAAACAACAGATTGTATGGAGTCCATACCACGTTCCTTCTTCTACTGGAGCTGTTTATTTTTTGACCATTGTGGATGATTATTCTCGCGCTGTTTGGACATACCTTCAACTTGAGAAATCTGAAGTCAGTAAAGTGTTGAAGAATTTTTTTGCCTATGCCGAGAAACAGTTTTGGAAAATGGTAAAAATGGTGAGAAGTGACAATGGCACAAAGTTTATGTGTCTCTCATCATACTTTCGCGAACAGGGTGCTGTGCACCAAACATCTTGTGTGGGAATACTTCAGCAGAACGGTCGTGTCGAACGTAAGCACAAACATATACTAAATGTGGTGCGTGCTTTACTATTTCAAGGGAACTTGCCGATCAAGTTTTGGGTAGAAGCTGTACGTACTTACGGCGGCTTACCTTGTTAACCGTACGCCTTCTGCTATCCATCTTTGTAGATCTCCATATGAGGTGTTATACGGTCATAAACCATCTTATGATCAACTGCGAGTTTTTGGAAGTGAATGCTACACACATAGAGTCACTCGAGATAAAGACAAGTTTGGCCAGCGAAGTCGTCGTTGTGTGTTTCTTGGTTATCCGTTTGGGAAAAAGGCATGAAAAGTCTACGACATTGAGTGAGAAGAATTCATTGTCTCTCGCGATGTTGTCTTCAAGGAAATGGTCTTTCCTTTCTCTGTTGATACTCCTTTGTTGCCTCAGTTTTCGCCGTCCATGTGCATTGATGAGGATTGGCTTATTTCTCCTATGCCAGTGGCTGAAAGGGGGAGTGTTTCACCGGTGCTAGAAGGCAGGGGGAGTGTTTTACAGGACGTGCTCACTGGGACAAGACCTCCACAAGAACCTGAGACATATATTACACAAGAACTTGTGACAGAAAATCCATAAGAACCTGAAAAATACACAAGAACCTGTCTCAGAACCTATCTCAGAAGGCACGACCAAGTCACAACTGTCTCGCCTTTACCTCCACTTGCTCCGCTGTTGGGTCGTGGCCTGCTTCAGCGTTCGAATCAATTAAGCTCAGAGACTACGTCACGTATAATGTCGTCTGCAATCAAGACCCCCATCACGCTCCTCCCGATCCCACATCTCAGTCCTCATCGGTCCAAGGTACATCTCTCTATCCGTTGTCTCATTTTATCTCGGATGAAATTTTTTTTCCAGGACATCGTGCGTTTTTCGCTGCTATAACCGCAGGAGATGAACCAAAACACTTCAAAGATGCAGTTCAAATAAAAGTTTGGAACGATGCTATGGGAACTGAGGTGGATGCACTTGAACAAAAGGGCATGTGGGATATTTGCGACTTATCTCCTGGAAAAGAAGCGCTTGGTTGTTTATGGGTCTATAAGACAAAATATAAGTCGGATGGTACAATCGAGAGGTATAAAGCTCGCCTGGTTGTACAAGGTAATCACCAAGTCGAAGGTGAGGATTTTGACGAGAAATTTGCTCCAGTTGTCAAAATGAACACTGTACGTTCTGTGCTCCGTCTTGTCGCGGCTAAAAATTGGGAAGTTTACCAAATGGACGTCAACAACGCGTTTCTTCATGGTGATCTTGACGAAGAAGTGTATATGAAATTTCCACCTGGCTTTCGACACTCGCATCCGGGAAAAGTGTGCTGCCTTCGTAAGTCTCTATACGGGCTCAAACAGGCTTCACGCTGCTGGTTCAAAAAGCTGTCTGATGCTCTCCTACGCTTTGGTTTTGAACAGTCTTATGATGATTACTCACTGTTTTCGTACTCTTGCAAGAATATTGAGCTTCGTGTTCTTGTTTATGTGGATGACCTCATTATCTGTGGTAATGATGGATATATGCTGCGGAAGTTCAAAGATTACTTAAGTCGGTGTTTCTCTATGAAGGATTTAGGAAAACTGAAGTATTTTTTGGGAATCGAGATCAGCAGAGGACCCGATGGTATCTTCCTCTCTCAGCGTAAGTATGCGCTGGACATCATTGTGGAGACGAAAAATCTCGGGTCTAAGTCTGCTGCTACACCCATTGAGCAAACTCACCAATTAGCCACTATTGACAATCCCATCTTCGACGATCCTAAGAAGTATCGGAGACTCATGGGTCGTCTTATCTATCTTCTGAACACAAGATCAGAGCTATGTTACTCTATTCATTTGCTGTCGCAATTCGTGAAGTGTCCTAAATTGGCTCATTGGGAGGCAGCTCTTCGTGTGGTTCGTTTTTTAAAGGGTTCTCCTGGTCAAGGAATTTTCCTCAAGTCGGATTCAGATCTTACACTTACAGTTTATTGTGATGTTGATTATAACTCTTGCCCGCTTACTCGTCGATCCCTTAGCGCATTCGTGGTTTTACGTGGAGGTTCTCCAGTTGCTTGGAAAACTAAGAAACAAGACATGGTTTCTCACTCTTCCGCTGAAGTAGAGTATCGATCGATGTTGGCCGCTCTCCGTGAGATTAAATGGTTTCAACGTGTGTTGGAAGGTCTTGGAGTTGACCAGTCTCATCCTACACGTTTGTTTTGTGACAATAAGGCAGCCATTCACATTGCTTCCAATCCTGTCTTCCACGAGAGAACAATGCATATCGAGAAGGATTGTCATGCAGTACGTGATGCGGTTCAAGAAGGGATAATAGTTACTGATCATGTTTGCACTGAGGAGCAGCTAGCGGATATTCTTACCAAGGCTTTGGGTCGTGCTTCATTTCAATATTTATTGTCCAAGTTGGGCGGTCGTAACCTTCACGCTCCAACTTGAGGGGGAGTAATAGGATATATTAGGATATATCCAAAGTGTTAAGCATAAGGTTATAGTTTATATTGGGTTAGAGTTAAAAGTCCATGTCTTGGGTCGTCTAGGGTTTTGTTAAGTCGGTTATATACTTGTATAAATACATTGTTGTAAACGTGAATACAAAGCAAGTCAGTTGAATACCTAATTCTACAATATACACTACAAAATTTTATCAACCAATAATTATTTTAATCATCAAAGTCAATACTAATTCGGTTTTTTATTCAGGATGCCCGCTTATTCCTCTCCCAACTAAATTGATTCCATCGAGATTTACACAGACTTTTCAATCCCCTCCAGTTTCACCCAAACTTTTAATCTCTGTCGATTCCCCTATTTGCGTTTTGTTTAACAAAACGCAAACTGGATTTTGCTAAACAAAACGCAAATGGGAAAATCAACATGAATTAAAAATTTGGGTGGAATTGGAGGAAGTTGAAAAATCTGTGTAAATTCCAATGAAGTCAGTTTAGTTGGAGGAATAGGCGGGCATATGTGAATATCTTATAATATCATGCATAATGTGAATATTTTTTATTGGTAGAAATGTATCTACGTCTGCATATGAGATGTATATATATTCGACTAAGATCAATGAGAAGGACAACACATTCCATTCTCTCTTTGACACATCTCTCTTTTGACATATTTATTGGGTATTGTTTTTTTGTGAATCTATATATTTCTCAAAGGGTTCGATGTACGTTTGCAATCTTTTGTTTAAATAATTAACCAAATGTTGCATTGGTTCATTTAAACACTCTTTTAACATTTAAATATCCGACTAAATAAACAATGTAATTCTACGTTTATGTTATTTGTGTTTCTAAACCGTTATTATACTAATAAAAGTTGCAAAACAAAAGAAGTACTTTATTATATGAAATAGAGAGAAGACACTTTTAATGTTTCAAACGTGAAACAACAGACGACCAAAATATCACATAATAAACAAAAAGAACACAAAGGACGACCATATAACAATCATAATTATAGAGTCCAAAACTCGTTTGCTTGATTAATCATTTTATTACGAATATGGTTGTATATATATTTGTGTATGTAATTAGGAAAGTAGCATTAAGTCGGTATAGCTATTAAGGTATAAACCCGGGATGCCCGCCTATTCCCCCTAACTAAATTGACTCTATCGGGATTTACATAGATTTTTCAACCCCTCCAATTCCATCCAAACTTTTAATCTCTGTCGATTCCCCTATTTGCGTTTTGTTTAGCAAAATCTAGTTTGCGTTTTGTTAAACAAAACGCAAATGGAGAATCGACAGAGATTAAAAGTTTGAGTGGTATTGGAGAGAGTTAAAAAGTATGTGTAAATCCCGATGGAATCAATTTAGTTGGGGTGGAATAGGCGTACATCCCCTGGCTATTGTCATCCATAAGGAAAAAAGAAAAGAAAAACCAAATGTGTATTTTCAGTTCGTGTTAACTACATATGTGTTTGATTTATACGATTTCTCGATACCAAGACCACAACCCAAAATAAAGTGAATTTCAGAAATGTAGTGAAAAATAAATAAAGAGATACATCTGAAATTCTGAATACTTTTGAGAATAAACCTATCCGGTGGTTCAGACTTCAGAGTACTTGCGACGGGCTGGGTTTTTTGGTAATACCGAAAACGCATTTGGGCATTTTTTCCAAAATACACATAAAATAAGGGGCAAAAACAAGACCTCTGAAGGACTCATGCAACGCCCCTGCCCGTTTTATCTGTGACAACAAAACTATTTTAGTTCAGAATTAGAAGATAGCCTTATCTTACTTAAATTCCACGTGGCATTTTGTAATTGGCACAAGAAAATCTTCCAGAGAAGTTCTCAGTTTGCCACGTCAGAAGTGGATCAAAATACACTCCCATTTCTATCTTGGACAAATTCCAAATCACCTACTGTCAGTCATCCCCACAACACAAAAATAGTGATCAAAGCCGATGGCGTCTTTTGCAACCGTCGCCGCAGCTAACTCATGCGCCGCCGTAAAGGGCCTCGGAGGTAGCTCTCTCGCTGGAGCTAAGCTCTCCATTAAGCCTTCCCGTCTGAGTTTCAAACCCAAGTCCATTAGGTAACTAAAAGCTCTTCATTTATTTATTAATATATGTCAAGCTGCTACTAAAACCACCTGTAAATTGGAATTCAATTAATTTGATAGTTATATCCACTAAAATTTATTTTTTCTAATAGTTTCTGGCTGATGGAAGATTGTATGAGACATGAGTAGTGATAAAAATTCTAAAAAAAATGATTTAATTTTTGCATTTTACTCTCTTGTAATCAATTAGCTTGAAGTAATAGGGCTTGGTGGTGTGGTGGGCTAAGTAAAATGCATTTTTTGCAATTTTTGCATTTTTTCATCTGCAATAGGGCTAGTGGTGTGGTGGCTAAGTATGGAGACAAAAGTGTATACTTTGACTTAGAAGATTTGGGAAACACAACAGGCCAATGGGACTTATACGGCTCTGACGCTCCTTCTCCATACAACCCTCTTCAGGTTCATTATTCATCTCAAAACTTAGAATCTCTAAATAGATTTTTGGAATTGTGAAAAGGCCTCTGATTCTTTGCTTACTTGTAGAGCAAGTTCTTTGAGACATTCGCTGCACCATTCACAAAGAGAGGATTGCTCCTCAAGTTCTTGATTCTTGGAGGAGGCTCTTTGCTTACTTATGTCAGCGCTTCGTCCACCGGCGATGTTCTTCCTATCAAGAGAGGTCCTCAGGAGAAGCCTAAGCTCGGTCCTCGCGGCAAGCTCTAATTTAGATTCATGCATGTTTGTTTGTTATTTTCTCCTTCCTCCTTCCTCCTTCTAATTTCAGAAACATTTCTCAATACTACTACACTCTTTCAAATGATTTTATTATGTATATTCTGTTTCTCTGTTACCTTTTTCTTTCCCTAATTTTACAAAAGAAATCTTATTTTTCAAGAGTATCGTCCCGCGGTTGGACTTCTTGTGGTTCCAAGAGATTCAAGATAAGAAGTAGTCTTCTTGTTATTAGCCATGATCATGCTTGACACTCTGGTCAACAGTTTCTTGCCTGATTCTTTCAGTGGTGCTTCGTTCTTTTCTTTCTTCGGTTGATCTTGGTCTTCGATATTCCATTGCATTACCTCTGACAGCGAAATGGGAGGCTTCTGCCTTTTCGGTCTCTCCTCTAAAAGACAAAAGTTTTGGTCTTCTTCCATCATTGGACTCTCTCTTTCCTTCACTATATATCTCTTACAAACCGCGATTTCAGGGTCCTGAATTAGCTGATCAGCTTCAAGAACATCTTCTATTCTTGACATTACCGTGTGCGCCATGCTCTCAAGAACCCTCGAATAACTTTCCAGTATAGCGAACCCTATATCCTGCAAAAACAGAAACTTTTTTTAGGACAGAACATAAAAAATGAAAATGCTTAATGTTTTTTTAATACGGGTTTTTGATTGATTACTTTGTTGAATTGTATCTTGCTGATGTCAAGTGTGGATTGAGAGATCCCTGGGAATTCTTGTTTGAGAAGAAGCAAGATTGTTTCTGCTCTTTCTTCTAGCAGTTGTCTCTTCTCCATACTCAGATTCGTACTAAATGGAGACGAAGACTTGTTGTCTTTCTGCACTATCTTTCTCTTCCATATCACACCCGAAGCTTCGAATTTGTTCTTTAGATCAACAATCTTGTGCTCAGATGATAAATCCATTTCAAGAAGGAATTGCTCTGGGTCAAACATGTCTAATGTTATCGTTCTGTAGATATTGTCTCCAAGACTAGCTCTCCCATTCTGTAAAGTCAGAAAACAGAAGAAGACATCGATAAGGATATGGATTCAAAAGGGAGTCATCGATGATGAAGTGTTAGTAGCTCTCGCTGAGCTTAGTGTTTAGGGTTAGGGTTTCTATATATATATACCTTAGGAAGTGAGTCTATGTAGCTCTCAGGGATCTCCATTTGAGACAAGACTTCAGCGTTTATGGCCATTGCTGATTTAAGCACTTGGAACACACACTCTCTCTGACTCAATAGAAACCTTTTGGCCGCTTCAGATAAGCCTTTAGGAGGAACTTTCACTGTCGGAAGCCACCATTTATCATCGTTCCTGGTCGAGTTAATATTCAAAGATTCCGGAGAATCGCTTGTGACGTAATAGAACTCGTCCTGATCCTTGAATTTATCAAGACAATCCTGCATAGTTTGTGACATTGTACAACCTTAGATCTTGTTTATGCATATGCAAGAAGCAAAATTTTAAGTACTTGTTTTGACTTACGATGAGCATCGCATCGAGTTTCTTAAGAGCAGGGATATTGGAGACAAGATCTGTTCTCTGTCTCGTAGTCATTACCTACAACAGAAGATCAACTATTTAGATATTCAAAACACAACAAAAAATATTATCAGAACCCAAAAAGAATTAACAGAAAATGTTTTCAGAAACCTCTATTGAAGATCCATCTTTGTTTGTTTGTTGTGTTGGAGAGAATTCAACAATATGATCAGTAACAGAGAGAAACCATCCTATTTCTCTTCTCCACCGTGCTTTTCTACCATCTGATATTGGCTCTAAACGCCGTTGTTCTCCAAACGCAGAAGCCGAAAGATTTGTGATAGCGTTTGATAATGCCATAGCTGACGAAACACCTTTGCCGCCTCCTGACATGTCTTCTCCTAGAAGCAATTTCGCAAACCTTTCTTTCATCTGTTCCTGTCCTGTAACATATGTAAAATGCAATGACATGATGTTTATCTTCAAACCCACGAAACCTCAAGAACTATAACCTATGAAAGCTCGACATATAATGCAATAACAAAAGAGACTAATGACTCTATAATGTGCAGTCCTATCTTGCGACCCACGAAACCTCAACAATTGATGCAACAACTATAAAGAACTAGCTTGCGACACAAGAAACCTCGGGAAGACTTATTAATCTAAGACAAAAGTTATAAAAATGTTTTCTCCCTTGCCTGCCTCTTCATGTAGTTCTTCATTTGTTGCCTCACCCGGCTGAGGCGGCTCGTCCCTAGCCACAGGCTGTCGAAGCGGTAACATTGGCCGGACACTAGAGGCCGCGGTTTTCTTGAAAACAATGTCATCATTCATGTCTGGATCTTCAATTCTCAAGGCGGAATCTGACTCTGACTCCCATCTCTTGACGTGCCGTGAAGATGAGTCTTTCTCCTTCGTGTTCTCGAAATCGAACAATCTCGACTTGTAGCTTTCTTGTTCTTGCTCAACCGTTTTCGCCATCTCCATAATTTTCTTAAATTTAAGGAGTGGTTCTCTGTTTTTGAATCTCTCGGTTTTTTCCTCTTGCAACAAAGAGGAGTTTTTAGGCGGGAGAGACATAGAGAACGTAAAGAAAACCAAAAAGAAACAAAAAAGAGTTCTTTGATCTTGTTGTAGATCGAGAATTTAGAAAACTAACTCTTAAAACTAAACGAAACCGTGTGGTAATATAATACTCAAGAGCATGAAAAATCCAGAACAGCCTTTTCAGGTTGACTTCTGTTTGATGCTTTCTTTTCTCCTTTGCCTCATCAAAATTACTAACTAACTAACTAACCGATTAGTTGGCCAAAAACTTCCCTCAATCAATATTAACAGTTATATAAACAAATCTAGGATTTTTTAGATGCTGTGTTTTACATTTAGAAAACATAATTTTGTACCCTTTTACTTTACTATTTATAAACTGTAAACACAAACGTAAATATGTATGCGCTTTTGGATTATTGTTTACAATATATCTTTGCTTCTTATATATAGTATGGAGTATTTTATTCAGTGCTAAATTCAATTCAGTTTTCATACTTCTTTGTTACATAATTTTATTTATTTTTTCTATTTCTCTTGATAAACCCAAAAGACATATTTATACAGATACAAGATCTCACAATTTATTGGAAAAACAAAGATCTATTCACACACACACACAACGAAAGGCTGCCTACACAAACAAAGCTACTTTGAGTTTAAAAGAAAGAGAAAACATGGATGTGATTTAGAAACTAAAGAGTGGCGCCTTTAAAGATGAGGAAATGGAGGGTCCCCAAATGAAAATAGATGAAACTTCCTTTCGAATGTGTGAAGAAACACCCAAAATTTGATCCCACCACACATTGCCATCCACTTCCATATCTCTCATCAAACTCCTAATTGAAAAACAAAAACACAAAAATTAGCCAGAGAAGAAGAAACTAGACTCTAGAATTATCTTCCTCGGAGAACTAAAAGCCGACCTTCTTGATGTGAGCAGCGATGGATTGACAGTCAAGGACATCAAAAAGATCGAGAGACTGAGAAGCAATGCTCATTGCTTGCATTTGCATCTTCACTGGCATATCTGTCTCTTCCACCTTCGCTTTCCCTTCCAGCATCTTTAGCTACCTGTATATTAATTTATATCCCTCTCTAATTAAGTCTCAAAATAATTATGATCAAAACAAAAACAAAGTCGAAGAGATTCTTTCTTGTAAGGTAACAAGAGCTAATTTATTGATGATAACTCATCGTACGTACGTCACTTCCAACAGGTTTTAGAGGTTTAGCGTGTAAGAGAATCTCCACATGCTCCGTCGTTTTATCTTGCTGATTTTAAGGAGCTGTGTTACCTTGTGGCTTACGGGTATTTATATAATCTTAGTCTTTTAATTTCTTTTCCTCTTATCTTTAACTTTTTTTTATCACAATCTTTTTTGTTACTATAAAGAGATACTTCTAGGGATTTTATACTCAATAACCATGTTGGTAACCTTAATTGAGGAAATAACCATTACTTTTTCATGGTTAGGGTATTCCCTATATTTTATGTAATATTGGCAAAATTGTCCCTACTTTAAGCAAGCGAAATGTGAGGTGCGTTATATATGTGAGGTGCGTTATATATGTGGTAACCGGCTTTGTGGGTTGCAGGTTTCAGAAATAAAAAAAGCAATATTTCTCTCTTCAACTTCGTTTAACACAGAAAAAAAGTTGGAAGGGAGACAAGAGAGAGTACGAAGATTGAGGGTCTTATACAGTTATACGACATATTCTCGGTTTCCGTGTCAGATTACCATCGACGTTGCAATTTGGTGGAGGCGTGGAGCAAGTGTGATTCCGATAACAAATATCTGAGGAGAAAAAGGTGTGGGGTGACACATCACCACTCCTCACATCTCAGCCGGTCAGAGGCTTCCTTCCTGCCCAATTCATTAAACCCATTGCAGTAATTTTCAAATGCACCTTTATAACATATTTAATTTTTGAGAGCTTATGGCTATATCTTTTATTATGCCTCCCAATGTGAATATTCACCAAATTCACCCTTACTTCTATTACTATAAAGGTTCTGTTTTGTTCTGATTTTTCTCATATTTTGATAATCATGAGAAGAATAAAGATACTACTCCTATGCTGTAAGAAAATAGGGTGTGATGAGTCATGAGAGATAGAGTAAAGATCTCTGACGTGCGTCCACGTCGTTTTCAGCCCTCGATTGATAGGATAACGATGGAGAGGCTCACATTAATATATCAATTCCATCTGGAATTTCGAAACTGCGACTGTTTAAGCTTCATAATTTTTCGGTTTGCAGCTAAATGGGCCGACACAAAATGAGGCCCAGATTTTAGGTCATTGTATCGGCACATAAATTAGCTGAAGGCAATGAATGCATCGACATTGTCAGGCAGGCATCAGATAACTAGATGACATAATGAAATACTTAACTAGATAACAACTATAAGCTAAGGTAAGAAACCAAATTCATTTTTTTTTTTTAATTCTGCATCGATGATGAGGATACAATGTCAGAAAGAAACGATGGTGCTACTGCTAATGCCTAAATGATACACATCAATGCCTAAGTAACCAAAAAAAAAAAAAAAAGTCTCTTTTTAAACACATGATTCCTTATAACCTTGTATTAGCATTCACACCCGGTTGATCTTCGTTGCCGTGCACCAGCTACATCAATGGTATCAGGAAGGTACCTGCAAACGAACAAACCTGATGGGTAAATACAAGAAGCAAGTGTATTGGATTAGTGTTGGACGTCTTACATTTCTTCTTGAGGGCATTTTTCGAAAGCTGCATCGACATTGAATCCTTCTTTAGCGGATGTCTCCAAGTAAGGAATGTTTCCTTTGGATGCACACCAAGCCTTTGCTTTTTTCTCAGATACCTGATCGATCAACACAGAAAAACGTAGATGAGGAGGCAAAAACTCTTACGTAACTAATTAACTCGAGATTATGAGAAAAGCGAATGATCAAACAATCTCGCCACTCGACTCTTTCCATCATCAACATCTGTCTTGTTCCCTAACACAACAAACGGGAAGTTTTCCGGATCTGAAGGACTAACCTAAAGGCTAAAGTGAACACATTCCATAATTAAAAAAAAAAAAAAAAAAAAAAAAAAAAAAAAAAAAAAAAAAAAANAAACTGATCAAATGCGAATACTATATTCAAAATATTATTATATTAAAGTGTATGGAGGGTTATTACCTGGATCAAGAACTCATTCCTCCAGTTGTTAAGATTTTCAAGACGTTGACATGACATCATTCACAAGATCACAACAATCCGCTCCTCTGTAGAAAGCAGTACTCCCAAACTTTGGAACCTCTCATAGAAACTTACCAACTGTCTCCGAGAATAATAACCTTGAGAAGCACACGCCGGCGAGAAGCCATTGGTGCTTTTACAGAAGCAAATAATTATTTGTCTCTGTATTTCTTTTTTTTGTTTCTCTTGGTTCTTCTTCTTCGTTATTGTGGTAAGTTGGAGAGGCGATTTCAGAGAAAATATATTATTGGCTAAAAGGTTAAGGAGCCACCCAATAACAGCACCTCAACAATTTTCATTATCTTAACCCATTTATCTTGATATTGCAATTCGTAAGCTTGTAACCTTTTAAAATCGCATGTCCAGACTCTAGAGTCTGTTATTTCGTAGGTAGTTAGTCTGTTAGACACTTTTTTATATATAAGATTGCTATAATCGATTGCCAAAGTAAATATGAAACCATTCAAGAGTCATATATAGACCTGGAAATTCGAACCCAAGAATTAAAAAAACACAGTTTACGTCTCAGTCTCGAGCTTCTAAATATATGACAGTGAATTAAAAAAAAAAAAAAAAACATGTACACATGGGAGAATCATGTTTGTGTCTCTCTTAAGATGGAACCACAAAAGCTTTCTCTCCTTTCTCTATCTTCCTCTGCCTCAGTTACATATCTGAGTTCTATTTTTTTTTGTTTTTTTTAATGAAATTTTTACTCTGCTCCATCAACAGACGCATCCGCAACCGTCTTTCCTTTGTTATCTGCTTCCCCTGTGGATCCCGGTTTCTTACTCTCCAGAAAATGAAGTCGGTTTCGCAAAATCTACACCACAACGTTAACACTTAATCAGGATAAAAAACACCACCTTACTATAAGCTATTGATTACTCAGGGAGCATACCTCGAGACTGGTCTCGAGAGATTTTCTCATCTCTTGCAGCTTATCCTCTGAGAAATTTGCATAGGCACGAGATATTTCACCAGGAAGGTTGTGTTGAGGAAGCTGAGATGGGGCAGAGGACGAAGGATGGGCTCCATGTTGTTCAGCTGGCACCTGCTCCGTACCATGAGCACCCGGCGACCTAAACATAAGGTGCAAACACGTATTCCTCAGTTTTTCTCTCTACCACATTGAAGGGAAATTAAGGAAAACTTGCAAATGCTAAATTAGCCGAAGAACATGATTTCAAAGTGTATAATTCACGTGTGTGTAGTCACATTGTGAAAGACCTCGAGGGACTAAAGATGAAATGATATGGGAAGTGAGATTAAAAAAGCTGAACTAAAACTGTCGATGTAGATAGTTTACGATTGAAAAAGCTGAACTAAAACTAATATCGAGGGACTAATTTACGATTCAAGAAATCAAAACCACCTAACAAGTTCTCTAACTCAAAACCAAGCATAGAGTCAGCAGATCGATACATACCATGCTACTCTGTTTGCAGATGGATAAACCATTGATTTCCCGTACATGGAGGCTGCAGAAGCAGCTGCTTGAAGCCTTGCTTGGTGCCTGCTCAGATTATCATTTGGAACACCAGCAGAAGAACGTGTTTCAGAGCCCTGGGCACCTGAGCTTGAAGTACCTGCATCATTTTGCACACAACTAGTTAGTCAACGTTTCTTATCACAGTAATAAGAATCTCAAAAAGCAAACATATAGTACACAAAAAAAAAAACGGATTTATTGGAAATTTGAACGGTGCAGTACCTTGTTGAGCACCTTGGTGTAATCCGCGTTGGCCTGCAGCTGCAGATGTTGCATTTTCAGGAGGTACAACAAGTGCTCTGCAAGTAGGACATGTCTGCTGTCGTTCCAACCACGATCGAAGACAGTGCACATGAAAGAGATGCCCGCAGATGAGCTTCTTCGCATTTGTCATCTCTTCACGGCATATGATGCATGTGGCATCACTTCTGCTTATTAGGAAGAAAAGAAAGACAAATGATATCAGATTTTCCAATAGCCATCCAAAATTCAGAAGATCAAAACCAGAATTGTGCCTACTTTTAGGTGGAAACAAAAATGTGATAACTGAAACTTACGCAGTAAGTTCCTCGGGAGTTGCATCAGGAAACCTCTCGTTCATATTGGAAGTGATTTTACGATAACGAAGGTAGTCCGAGACTCGAATCTGGAAGTTCCTGAAGGTTTCGTAGAGCTCCCGCAACAAGTGCAAAGGCACGCCATAATTCCTACACAGAATAAGCGAGTTCCCAAATAAAATATGAACATGAATGAGAAATGAATCAAAAGAGATAAGAGCTTCTTCTAACCTAGTAAATATGTTTGATCCGGTCTGATAATCTACTGAGTTTACAACACAGTTTGAACAACTGGAGAATGAAAAAAGTTGGAAGACGGAAAAAAACACTTACATGAAAATGACAAAGAAGAAGCAGATGTACATGGACAAGTGAAGCAGGTCACGGATAAGCTCCAGATAGAAAGTATAAACCGGTTTCTTCTCCCATTGACCATCCATGATCATATCAGTGACAAAGAATACATACTTGACAAAAATCGCCACAGTTGTTGTCGCCAGGATCATATACCTGTTACAGAAACTTATCATTCAGCTACATAATATCGCATCAGAGAGGGAACACTAGCAATAGACAATATCACACCGGTCTTCTTCGAGCTCAAACAGAAACCTATGATACCATAAAACGTACAACGAAAGCAGCAAAAAGCAACTTACTCGAACGAGAAGAAGAGAGAAACCGAAGCCTGCCGCGACTGAATCAAGTGGCGCACAGAGCTGTACATGAAGAGACTATCGACAAGAAGAAGGAAACCCATGAAAGAGACAATACGAACATGTGAGAGCTTAGGCACAGAAGGAGTGGTCTCAATGTATTCAACTCTTTTCTGGGCAAGCCAATGCAAAGCCTTGATCAAGAGAAGAGTGACGACCAAAGGAAGAAACCCACTAGAGAAGTCCTGCCGAAATATAGTAATGGCAAAGAGAATCTCCATGAGCTCTCTCCAGGCTTGTTCGTTGAGCCTCTCGACCTCTGCTTCCCTCAAGGATCCCAAGAAGACAAGTTTCACCAAATGCCAGAGGCTGAGCATAAGCACCAAACACATATTGAGAAGCAGCACCAAGCTGATCTTTGAGGTCGATAGATAAACCGTCGCAGGGTAGAATTGGCCTCTACTGCTGAAAGCATGATAAATCACAGCCAATGTCGCCATGAAACTTAGCCCTGCGTATGTCCTCAGTCGAATCATCTTCTTCCTCCTCTGATGTGTGTATCGTCTTCACAATACCAATACAGATCTGTGCAAAAATGCCTTAGACTGTAAGATCAAATCGAAATACAATCGCACAAGCTGATCAATCGGAGAGATCAGATCGGAAAAGGAGGAAAAGCCAATTGATCCAGACTATCGAATAGGGTGGGAGAGAAATATTAACCTGCGCGGCGAAATTGGGGGAAAAAGATGGTTCGGTAGAGAGAGAAATTCAAGGAGATGGAGCGAAATTATATTAGGAAGTCAACGAATCGATATCTGCGTCGGGAGAGAGAGAGAGAGACGATGACGGCTGAAACCAAATGAAGCGGAGGAAGAAAAGAGGGAAGCCAACGTCAGGAGGCGTTGCGGTGTCTAAAGTTTTTTTTTTCCGATTAGGAGGAACACAGCAATTCTGTGTTCGTTTTATTCAAATACAATTCTACCCCTGACTTTCCTTCATTATTACCTCCTGGACTGTTCCATAAATTTTATTGTAGTCATAAGTTTCAATGCTTGTTGACTTCAGTTTTCTCAAAAACATTTGTAATGTTCATATGTTGGATTAGTTTGCTCCACAATGATTGATGTAATGTTTCATTTCATCCAAGTTTAAAATTTCAAAATCGAAAAAAAAAACCACCCTCCAGAATACTAATCTCCAAGTACATAATGCACGAAAAGCATTTTCAGTTTATTGAATTCCAATTGTTCCTTTGACATGTTGTCATAACTTTTCTTGTAGTCAGAATGTTTGTTATTTTCATATGATTGGATTAGTTTGCACGATGATGATGATGATGAAACTAATATGTAAAAGAGAGGTAAGAGAACAATATGCCTTGTAAGAAATTGCAAATGTAACATAAATATTTCATCAGTTTTAAACTTAAAAATCGAAACAAAGATATAACAAAAAAAGAACAATGTATCAGATCATCAGGAATACTAGACGGAAATGGCTTCTTAGGTTGAAGCTGCTGCCTTGTTTCTTGGCTTAGCTTCAGTACCTATTGTAAGAAAATGATAATGTTCAAAACCACATTCAGACAGGAAGAGAGAGAGAGAGAGAAAAATAAAAAAAAACACATAGTGGATGTAAAGAAAGAAAGAAAGAGACATTACCTTCTCTGAAACCAGTCTTGAACCGGCGGGGAACATTTCGGAGATACCTCATCCTACCGGTGCCTGTAGTCTTCCTCCTGATGGCCTTCTCACTCCAGTTGTCTACACCAATGACAAAGAGACACAAATTCAAATTACATTTGAGCGATTCAACAAACAGAGACTACGACAACAGACATTTGAGGCTGTACATACAATTGCCCGCAACTCAATCCAATTGCTCCACTCGTTAAGTAATTCATGGAAACATACACTAAGCTAATCTTAGTTCAATTAAAGAGTTTCAAAACACATATTGACGGACCGGTATGTAATCACTCAATCTAGGAAACAGCCATAGATCGGAAGAAATGAAGCACACAATCAGATTTAAGAAGAGAAATGGATAAAAGAAGTGGTCTTACAGGTCCTCTTGCGAGCAGCGGGGTAAGCACAAGCAGAGCAACGGCTCTTCTGGATGTGGAAGCTACGACGACCACATCTCACACACAGTGTGTGACTCTTGTTCCTCCTCTTTCCGAAACTTCCTGTTCCCTTCGTCTGTAATTACTCAAAAGTTCAAAAACTAGATCAGAGATTGGTTTTCTACGGTTAAATCGAACGACAAAGTGTAGATAGAGAGAGGAGAGATCACCATTGCAGCAGAATTGCTTGCTCGAAAACCCTACGATTCGGCTTCAATGAAGAAGAAGCTCAGGTTTTATGAGAGACAATTTATATGGAAGATTTCTGATTCTAGGGTTGAAGTGAGATAATGGGCCTATAATTTTTTATTTTTTATGGATATGGGCCTGATTGCGATCGTAGTTTCTTTTCCACCAGTTATTTATTTAAATGAACACATGAATTATGGTCAAACAGTCAAACTCATGAAACCTGATTATTCACAAAGCGTACGGTTCCTTGATTATAGGCAATCGTAATATCGGTATTAACTAACTTTAATTTAAGATCTTGAAATATACAAAGACATAAGAAAAAGAGAAAGGTGACAACATTCCAAGACATGACAAATTCTCACTTTAGCCTTTTCCTGATACTGAGTAATAGACACAAAAGATACATTCGCAAATACTATGAAACTAAAGTAACTACAACACATTAATAAAACACATAATTTGATTTCTATGTCTGAATTTGAAAAATGATATATATACGCGAGATAACATTGATATTCCGACAAGACATATCAGTTGCAGATTGCAGTGAAGAGAAAATGTTTCAGAAAACAAACAGTTTCTTTCACAGAACATTCCACGGTCTCAAGTCAATCATTCTCCGAGCAGGTAAGAAACTCCCTAGACCAAAAACTAACTTCTCCTGCACATTTTGCAGATCAAATTCTCTCGATGACGACAATATCTACGCAAGTTTCCTCAACATCTGGGAGTCTGATCTCGAAAACAGCACTGGAGGTCCATTAAAGCTGGAGCACAAAGCTCAAGAGCACGAACAAGATCATCAAGAGAAGAAAACAGGAGCTTGCTCTTCGCGTTCATCAAGAGACTGCGATACAATGGATAAGAAGATCAAGGAAACGTATATGATTGAGACAGGAGATATAGAGCAAGCACTTGACGTTGAAGAGGCACTTCATTACTATTCTCTTCTTAGAAGTCCTGAGTATCTCAACATCGTCGACAAGTTCTTCAACGATCTCTACTCCTGACATGATCTGTCTGAGCCAAACACTCTGAAACTGTTGGAGTCTTTTGTTTTTTCAAATTCTTGATTTGTCTGGTTTATTACAAGTCTTTCTTCTTGTTTGTTTGAGACATACTCGTGTGTACCAATACCATTTTACAGTGAATCTTTTACCAGTTCCAAGAGCTTTAGATCTCTCTTGTGGCAAGATTTAACACCATTCTAAGCGATAAATGTATGAAGCTTTCAATATTTTCAGATCCAATTAAATTCTTCAAATTCGATCTGCAACCTTTTCAATTGGTCCATAAGGTATAGTATAATGGTATATAATAGTAAGCCAAAGCTCATTAATAGCACAGATGTAAAATATTATTACATAGGTATTTTCATCTTCTGCAAACAAATCCATTACAAGAACCTGATAGAATCAAAGCACGAACAAGAAAGGCTTAGAAAGCATATCTTTTACGTATGAGAAACTCCTGTAATCATCCCAAACTCTTCGACTGTAACACGTTTTCAGTGGGCTGTAAGTAGATATACTTATGATCTCCAGTCCACGCCAGTAAGAGGGGCATAAGTGCAAAACCCGAGAGATGAGGTCGATAAAAGGAGGACCGGTATTTACTCGAGGAGCGGTGTCAGTAACCAGAGGTAGATACCAATACATTGTGCTCCCTAAGGCGTTTCTGGAAATGAGCAAGACGGTTCTGCAGTTGGAGTATACCTGCAGCCTTCTGAGAGAGAATTGTGTTCAGTCTTGATATGTATCCATCTAGCTGGTTTCCAGGTTGGTCTGCTTCAACCAGTAAATTCATCTCCTGCGCATGTGGTTATAAGGGATTAGAGGCATTGAAAGATCGAACCGAGACTAGGCTTTGAAAAAACTGACAAAATTCATACCTCTTTCACGATGTTCATAGTGTCCTCAACTTGTTTCCGGTGGGCATTCACAAGGTCTTCTTCTTCCTGGAAAAAAAAAAAAAAAAAAGCGTGAGAAATGATTCTTGCGTCAAGGTTGATAAAGACAGATGACTTTTATTATTAATGCTAATGCTTTAGCTGTATGTTACCTGGAGAAGTGCATTTAGATTGTCATCGGAGTTTGACTTCTTCATATCGGGCCTTGGCATCTCTCTTGGCTTCATCGGAATACTAGGTTTCGGGTTTCTCTCCTGTGCCATACCGTTATAAGATGGCTCTGGCTTCCCGTTTTTCTTCCACATTTGTTTCTCTTGCTCGTAGTCCGATGCGTCGAAGTCATCGTTTTCTTCAGTCCACATCTCATTCACGTCATCATCATAGTTAGATGGAGTTGGAATAGCGGAAGACAAAGGGATTTTTGTGGACTCCCTTAGGTTTACGGTTGACGAAGATACATCTTTCTTAGAGCCGTTTCCCTTCGAAAGGCTCTTAACCCTACAATTCTCATAGTTTATTAGGAAAGCTTTATGAGATGCACGCATATGACAAGAACAATATAACAGCTAGCGAGTAAAACCAACCTGTCCGCGTATCTTAAGGTGTTAAGGGTGTGCTCACATGACCCAGAGCTTGGAGATATGCAAGATATCATTACAGTACGAGAATTTCCCATGAAAGAGTCCCTGAGAACTTCAGTCAACTTACTGCCTCTAAAAGGGATGTGACCTTGATCATTATCCAGAGCTCTGATACACTCCTTTAAGGCGAGTAAGCTCTTATTGATCTCTGCTCCTTCCAATCTGTGTCATATCATACGTGATACCAATAATTATTGAAGCAAATATTCACACTGAACAGTTTAACGAGTGATCAGGTATGGAAAAGAGATGGTGAGAAGTGTTACCTTGTCTGCTTGTCATTGTCTGTTGTGTCTGCACCACGTTCACTTCCAGCAAGATCGATGAAAGAAAGCTTGCCAACGAGACGTGGGGGCTTTGACTGATTTCCCTCTGCTGATTTTTTTATAGCGAGCTGAAGTATAGCATGTGAGCGAGAGGATTCTTCATTTGCACCAGTGGTTCCAGTACTTCTTGTTGCACTTCCTCTCTCGATAAGTTCCATAATCGCATCTGTATCAGATACTCTGTACTCTTGCAAACCAACGATGCACACTTGCTGCTTACCATCTTCTCTCATGCACAACTTCCTATCAAAGTAGAAATGTTTGTCTTACAGCTTACATAGACATTTCGGTCAAGATAAAATATCAGTGTGAGATGCAATTCAACTTACTTCCTCTCACTGAGGAGATCATATAGCTTTCCTCCATAAATCTCAAAGAAGCTGACAAACAACTGAAACCCTTGGTTTCTGTATGTGTGGTGCATCAACCTCAGGATATCCCTAGAAGCCTTAAGAGGCAAAGGCTTCATAGTATAGGTTTTACCACTACCTGAGAGGCAAACCAAAACCAAAGATGGTTCAGATGGAGAATATACAATTCTAGAAAATGGGTTAATGTAAAGCAGAATTTTATTTCTTTTTGATATTGACTATCACCTATCAGACTCATACCATTCATTTTCTCAAATAGATAGAAGAGGCTATTTTCATGCACGGTTAGGGAACATGTAACAAGACATGCCAAATAATTTAGAAGTTAGGATCTAAGGTCTTGCTATTATCTTGTCAGATTTTCCGGATAATGACCTTGTGTATCTATAATTCTTTTGGAGACATTTACCTGTCTGCCCATATGCAAAGCAAGTGGCTTTGATGCGCTGAAAAATTAAGGGGACAACAGGCTCCACCGTCTCGCGATAAACCTACAAAAAGTGGCATACAAAACTTGAGAAATAAGAACCAGAACAGTAACTGATTATATGAAAGAAAAGGGCTTCTCTTGTGTTAACGTCGATCTTGTGTACTTGACTACTTGCAAACAGCATTTACCTCATCATTTGAAACTTCCTCATCTAGCACAGCATCAAACACAAATTCATGCTTTTCAACATAGGCTGTTAAGTCAACCTGCAATAATTTAGTCATAGATCCGCCTTAGTGCCTTGCTACAGTGTTGACTCAGACAACTGAGATTTTATGAACCCGAACCATCAGAGACCGACCTTAAGTTTAGTTTCATGAACTGTTAAGCAATTGGCGTGGGTGTCAACAATGTCTTCCTCATTTTTTGTTGACTCCTTTTTGTTAAGTGGTCTCTTACGCACCTATTCTCAAACAAGCAGGGAACATCATGTTGACGAAAGGTTAAGTACGCACAATGCAAAAGGCAGGGGAAATCACTTAATTCAAGGGACAGAAGTAAAGGAAGAAAAACCTACAACAACTTTGATCTTTGCAACAGCGTTCATCCGTTCCTTCTCAGCAGCCAAGTTTTCAGCCAACACGCGACTACGGTTAGGCTGCTTGTTGTAAGCTTCAAAGTCATCAAAGCTTTGGCCTTGACTAGGATTGAACATTGAGGGACCATCTAATTGGCTAGAGACAGGAATCTGCTGATAAGATAACAAGTTAAAAGCCTACAATATGATCATAAAGACTAACGCAATGAAGCATTCATCTTATGTCAAACAGAAATTCAAATAACCAGATGGTGTTGTATCATACTGTTATAGGTTTTTTCTGTATCTTGTGTTGAACAAATTGATTAGAGGAAAATACCCAAAATTCGGTCACAGAAGATCAAAAATTCTTTTACTAAAAATAGTCTGATGACCTAAAAAAGGCTGCGTAAGGACTAAGGAGTCCACTCTTCCAGCAAGCAATCAATTTTATGGATCTCTACCTAAACGCACCAGCATTTAAACCAAACTTGAGTTGAATTGAATTGTTGCAGTTCCGCTCTGTTACTCGCACATGTAAATGGCAATCAAAAAGGGACTAACCAATTACTGGAAATGTTACAGAAAACCTACCTCAGGAAGAAGCTCAGTATCAAAAGAATGTAGATCTAAGAGCCCGGGGCTAAACTCAGATTCATCAGTGTTCTTTCTTTGGTTCGAAGGACGAGCACCGTACTGAGGAGTAGTGGGTTCCCCAAAGAAGTCGTTTCCTCCGTTAAACCCTCTCTGAGCATTTTGGTATCCTCTTGTTGCTTGGCCGCCGCCTTGTCCACCACCAGCATAGTATCCGTAATCCTGTTCGTAGTCCCACCATTAGGTTTTAAATAATCGAATACACTATACTTGGGTCGACAAGTAAACGCATACAAACTCAAACAACATTTCCCAGAGCTTCTCCGAGCAATCAAAACACCAGATCGAGAGAAATAAACCCTCGAGAACTATTCATTGTTAGACTAAAAGATCCGAAACTCTCCTGGACTAACAGATCTTCTTTTAAAAAAAAAAAACGCAAAAATTTCATTATTTTAAACTCGCAGTTTCTATCAGGAAGAAATGTAAGATGGAGAAGAAAAGGATCAGATTCTGGGATTACATTGGAGGATGACTGGAAGTGCTGAAGACCATTGGATTGGAGCCATCTGCCGCCATTGGAGGAAGACATGTCGAGAAGGTTATCGGAGAGCTGCCTCTGGTGGTGCACCGCGGCGGCGCCAGATCTCTGTCTGCCGTTCATCTCCTGCCTGAATGCCGAAATCCGAATCTCAGTTCTTCTCTAGCTCGAATCGGAGCTCCAAACGGATCCTTTAATCGGATCTCTAAACACAGTTTACTCTCTCTCTCTTTTTTTTTTTTTTTCTCTCCGTCTCCTTCTCGCTATCTATCTAAGCCTTTCTCTCTCTCTCCACAAGTTCAAATTAAAGCGCAGAGTATAGAGAGAGTATTGGTCGCTGCTTCTTTCTCTCTCTTCTCTCACGCTCCCTTAAACTCGAATTCCGAATGTCGTTTCAATCTATTAAATGAGATTTGTGGACCAATTAAAATGGTTACATAACATTATTCTGTGGGATTTACTGATTTAGATTACATAATATTCTAGTTCTAGTTACTAACTTAATATACAGAGTTCATATGTTAATATTGACTAATGGTTTTATATTCATCCTTTTAGTTCAATCCAAATGGTTTGTAGTATTACATTGTTAAATTTAGATTCCTAACATAAACTGAAAAAAAGTCCGCCTTAACGAATTATGATCGAGTTATCAAAATTTGAATAAGGAAATTCAAATAACAGTTATTTAGATATATTATTTTTCCTTTTTCTACTTTTACACTAATAGTGATGAAGATCAAAATAAAACTTTTTAGATTTTGTTTCAGATATATTTTCTCTTCTTGTCGACTGGTTTTTGTCTCATCTAGATATCATTAGATTGTACAAACTTTAGAACTTTATGTAAGTGATAGTCTCAAGTCTGGTAAAAGTAGGGAGAGAGTAAGATCGAAGGAAGGAGCGAATTCACGTACTCGATTCTCATTTGCTTGCAAAACTGTAAAAAATAAGTAGAAAACAACTTGAAACACGTGAGGAGCACTAAAACGACGGCGTCTAGGTCGTGACAATTGTCTTTAAAACGAGTACCCCACATGGTGGGCCACTAAGTGAGACAGTTGTTGGATTTGGCGCTCCCTTTATTTCGTAATTTTCGTGCTTTTGCACTTTGACTCGTGTTCATCAAAAATAGTATCATTTTTATAGAAAAGTTGGATGTAAATGACGCCACGTGGATTCCTCCTTATCGGACGGCTATAAATAAAAAGATTACAAAAATGGTAGGAAAAGTCGTCTTACGTGGGTCCTCGCTTAATGGAGGCCCACTTTGTTTCTTCTCCTTGACAATACGATGTCGTTTTGAAGAACACTCTACTTCTCCCTAAATCGGCAAAAGGAGATTCTCAGAGAGAGACCTTATTTTGACAGTCTCAGAAGCTTCTGGACCAAACCACACTCTTCTTCTCCGTTCTCTATATTTCTCCTTCACTTCCAACGCAGCTCTCTCATTCTCGTCGCCATCTTTTCAGAACTTAAACCAGATCGCGTAACTATCTCCATTTCGCCGGCTAAAACTTCTGTTACCGTTCTACAATCCAACAATGACTGATCAAGATCAAGGAGGCGCCGTTACTATCTACAGTGGGACGGCGATAACCGACACCGCCAAGAAAAACCACCCCTTCTCCGTCAAGGTCGGACTAGCTCAGGTCCTCCGCGGCGGGGTCATTGTCGAGGTCTCCTCTGTAGACCAGGCGAAAATCGCCGAATCTGCCGGCGCATGCGCTGTGATCGTCTCAGATCCGGTTCGATCTCCCGCAGGCGTCCGCCGGATGCCGGATCCGGTTCTCATAAAAGACGTGAAACGAGCCGTATCGATCCCAGTAATGGCACGCGCTCGCGTCGGCCATTTCGTCGAGGCTCAGATTCTAGAATCCCTCGCCGTGGATTACATTGACGAGAGCGAGATCATCTCCGTAGCGGACGAAGACAATTTCATCAACAAGCACAACTTCCGATCTCCGTTCATATGTGGCTGCCGCGACACCGGCGAGGCCTTGAGGCGGATCCGAGAAGGCGCCGCGATGATCAGGATCCAAGGAGATCTGGCCGGAACAGGGAACATTGCAGAGACGGTGAGGAACATCAGGTCACTGATGGGCCAAGTTAGAGTCCTGAACAACATGGACGACGACGAGGTGTTCACGTTCGCTAAGAAGATATCAGCACCGTACGATCTCGTGGCGCAGACGAAGCAGATGGGGAGGGTTCCGGTGGTGCAATTCGCATCGGGTGGGATCACGACTCCGGCGGATGCAGCGATGATGATGCAGCTTGGCTGCGATGGAGTTTTCGTGGGTCCGGAGGTATTCGACGGTGGTCAAGATCCGTTCAAGAAGGTTAGGGGCATTGTGCAAGCTGTTCAGCATTACAACGATCCTCATGTGTTGGCTAAGATGAGCTCTGGGCTCCGGAGTAGTGCAATGGAAGGCTCAAGCGTTCGTGGTGACAGGATTCAAGGCTCTACTAGCCAAGCAAGTGTTTGATGTGATGATCAAATTTATGGTTGAGACTAAAAAGTTTGCAAATCTTTTTGGATTCCACTTGAGAAACTTTTGTTGTGCTTTCTGGATAATGCTGATGATGTGCAAAATGGTCCCTTTTTTTTAAGCTGAAGTTTGGAATGTAAACAAGAGAAGTTGCAAATCGTCTTTCTATTATTACCTCCACAGCATGATTTTAATGGTTATAAACAAGTCATGATACATTGACAAGCATGTGTATATATGGAAGTTTTCACAAATGATAAGTCCCAACAAGAAGGAGCTATATGGGGATACATTGAGGCAGATTAGTCTTACTTATCTCTTGCCACTTTTCTTGAGCCCTGAGCCTCCGAATGATCCTTTTTGTGAAGCCTTAGCTCTGAGCTCTTTAAGTGCCTGTTTTCATCGCAAAAAACAAGATAATCAGAAACCGCTCCATCTTATGATTGTTTCGATGATTCAAAAGTAAAATTAAGAAGAAAATGAATCCAAGGCTTACTTTTTCTTCATCCTTCTTTTTCTGCATTAACTCCATGTCGTGCTGCATTCGAAACATAATATGTAACCAGTTAAATTTAAAACGTTGAGTTAAAGAAAGTAGTCATTGTACATTTCAATACAGCAATTAGAGATTCGAATATATAATAAGGAGGTGAGGTTTATGATCATAGCTCATGGACCAGACGTATACTGTTCTGCTCAAATTTGCAAGGAAAGCTCAAGCACAAAACATATAAACCAACAAAAATTTGCCAAAGTTTTCAACATCCTTGCTAATTTGAAGAAAGATCATACCTCATCGTACTCCTTCTTACCAGACTTGGGCTGCTTCAAGGGCTTCAACTTCCCTCCTGAAAACACCAAAAGAGAAACCGATTAATCATGAATCATGTATTCGTATTTCAAGGAACTATGTAAAAGTTAATAGCAGACAAGAATAACAACAAATCAGCAGATGGACCGTTGAATCCGTGAGATAAAGATCAAATGGGAAAGCGAAACACATATCGAAAAAAACTGGGAAGCAAAATAGATTAAAATGATTGATTCTAATCAAGATTTCTCACATTATAAATCCTGGGGGGAAATTAACAGAGATGATACAAGGAAGAAAAATTATTACCTTGCTTGGGGGTTAATTAACAGAGATGATACAAGGAAGAAAAATTATTACCTTGCTTGGACGACATAGCAGAATTGTAGTGTTAGGTGTCAAATCCGAAACTCGACGACCAAGAACACAAATATGCCTGTTTCCTCGAGTTTACGTATCTGTTCTTGTTCCGCGACCATATATAGTGGTGGCTAATTTCGAATTTCTAGTTTGTGAAATAGCTTCTTCTTTTTTTACTTTCTCGGTAAAAATAGCCAAATATATAAAGCCAACGAATATAAACAAGTGAGAGACTAACCAACATAATTGCATCTAATTCCAATATACGATGATGCTTTGAATCTTATACTCTCAAGTCTTATCCACGTAACTTTTTAAAAGAATAAAAATATTTCAACTAGTAAACAGTGAGATTGCCATACGATCAGTCGTTTTCAATTCACCAGCTCATCTTGCTTCCATCACTGTGATAGTAATCCTATTAGCAGATACATTTTCCGGCTCCGGTGAATCAACCTCAATTTCCGGCGAGCTTTTCCGGGGACCATCGTAGAAAGCAGGTTCCTTTGGCAAAGAAAGAGCATTATTGCCTTCGCCGTAAATCATCGACACAACATCTAACATACTTGGTCTATCTTGTGCGTTTTCTTGTACACACAAGAGAGCAACTTGAACGCATCTCAACACTTGTGGATTCTCAAGCGCAGAGTCTCCCAAAGACGGATCTATCACCTCGCTAACTCGGTTCTCTTTGAACAGATTCCACACCTGAAAACAGAGTTTCAAAGATCCAAAGACTAAGCAAGCAAGCAAGCTGAGAATGTCAACGAATTAAAGGAGTCGAAAGCGTTTAGCTTTTACATGAACTATGAGATTCAGAGGTCCTTCTGAGTCATGATGGAAGCTGTTGTTCTTCCTTCCACAAATTATTTCGAGCATGAGAACCCCGAAGCTGAACACATCTGATTTAGCCGAGAATAGCCCTTCTTTGACGTACTCTGGAGGCATATAGCCACTATATATATATATATATATATCAAGAGAAGAGTTACTATAAAGATTCTGATGCTTATGAATGTTCGGAGATTCAACTTACAAAGTGCCAGCGATTCTTTTGGTGTTGGCTTTGGATTCTTCTGCTCCAAATATCCGAGCCATCCCAAAATCAGCTATTTTGGGATTCATTTCCTCGTCCAGCAGAATGTTGCCGGCTTTGATGTCTCTGTGTATCACTTTCAATCTCGAGTACTTGTGAAGGTACAATAGCCCTTGAATTATCCCTTCCATGATCCTGAACCGCATCATCCAATCTAGAACGTTTTTCCTCAAGGGATCTGCACAGATTTGGAGTTATCTTTTCAGATGGGTTTCTTCTATAGGTTCTTAGCTTTTTTTTCAATTGAGCTCACCAAAGAGGAAGTAGTCAAGGCTCTTGTTAGGCATGTATTCGTAAATCAACATTTTCTCATCCTTGTCGATGCAGCATCCTACCAACCGAACAAGATTTGTGTGTTGAAGTTTTGCAATAAGCATTGCTTCGTTCTTGAACTCCACTAACCCTTGTCTGGATGCTCTTGACAGTCTCTTGATAGCAACTTCTTCTCCATCTATTAACCTCCCCTTGAAAAGAGTAACTTCGAGACAGGGTTACTTACCCAGTTACCCATATGAGAATCTACTTCGTTTAATTCGAGAATACTGAAGAATCTGGCATACCTTATATACAGGACCAAAACCTCCTTCACCGAGCTTGTTTGCATCAGAGAAGTAATCTGTTGCCAAGGCTACACTTTCAAAGCTAAAAATCTGAAGTTCATTATTATTCTTCCTTGAACTTCTCCTGTGCAGGCCTCTCCTATCAATTCCCAATTCACGCAGTAACATTTCTCGGTCTACTGTTGAACTTGAACCAACCCTCAGTGTTTGTACCCTCCTCCTTATGTAACCAATCACTAAATAAAATAGCAATAATCACAAACACAGGTCTCAGTTTCAACATGGACAAACTTTAAACATGCTTATACAAAATTTATTCAGCTGAGCCTTACTCTGTGGAATGACTTCCTCCCATAAAAAGTAGAACATTCCGAGAAAAAAAACAGTTACTGGATCAAACACAGAAAAAAGTGGTGAGCTTGTTAGTTGTTAGTAAGACGGATTGGGTAGAAAGTGTTTTGATACAACTTTTTACCTTTTACTTTAAATTTCCTCAGCACAAGATAGATAATCAACCAAAGCACAGGTATCATCAGGAACAGTAACGCCATGACAACTAGCCAAGCTGCCGCCTTCTTTTCATCCAGTGGGGGACCTAGAAAAATTTAATGGGTGCATAAATTGAGGTTTGGCCAAACTTTGTCAAATCTCGAAACAAGTTTTTTCATAAAACGAACTTTGTGTAAACTAGTCCCATACTCCCATTTAAGTCCTAAGTGTCCAAATAGATACTATATAACCACAAGTTGTGTACCTTTTTCACGAATATATATAGTTCTGGGACTATGAGAAGAAGAGCTTTTCTTGGTAGGATCAGTATCCCAGACCTCGCATCCCGTACCATCCAGATTGGTTGAAGCATAGGCAAGACAAGAACAGTTTTGGAGACATTTAACCTCGGAATCAGTTGAACTAAGCCTTCCACCAGTCTCATTAAGTACAAATCCACTGGATGAGAAAGGGGATATCTTCTCTCTGAAATCAAAGAGCCTACAGTCCCCTCTTAACTCATATGCCGTATCCGGGAACATGCAACCTGCGCGCACACATTTCCTTGAATTTTTCTCGTAACAATCTTCATATGTCATATCTTCACCGAAAGGATAACAACGGACATATGTTTGTTCGCTATCAAGCCTGATTATCTGCAGAACTCCGTTTTGGCCTATTACTATCCTGGGGAATAATGTTCGAGGATAGTTTGGATCACCTGAGTACATCAAATACTGTTCACTCTCGGTGGAAACAAACGAGAAGACAAAAGCGTACTTGTTTAATTCCTCCAAGGAAAACCGACCGTTAAACCAGAGCCCGCTTGCCCAATACATGTCTCCACGCCACAAGATGGTCAAACGGTTTGTAGTATTATCATCCATCCCAAAGACAAAAGATCCAGAAGCAGGTAAAGTATCACCTAGCCATGAAGTCAGCTCCCATCTCTTCCTTGTCTTGACACTGAAACCGAGTTTCATCCCAGGAAGAAGGGTATCCGTCGGATAATCAAAACTTTGCCACAAAACCCGCTTCACCGATCCATCAGGATTCATGTCCTGGAGCTGAAGATTTCCAGAGTCCAACAGCTTAAGAGTCGTGTTTCCCGTGGTTTCCGTAGAGCTCAGCTCAAGCAGGCTTGATGCTCCTCTTAAAATCCTCAATCTGCCAAGAGAGTCAACTCTGAGGCTCCCAGAGCGTTCCGGAATCGGATTGTCACGGTTAGCAATCCAGACAGCCCTGTCCTGGATATCAGTATAGTACTTTTTGTTACCATTGAGATGCAAATTGTTGTACCAAATCCCTAGATACCAGTTGCTTGAATTCTTGAGGTTGAAAAACTTGAGCCTGAAGATATTGAAAGCTGAAACGAGCTCTTGCCCATCTTTCAAGTACTGCCCCTGCAGTAGCGTATCTGTTTCACAGCATGACTGTCCTACCAAGAGAGATAGAGTGAAAAAAGTGAGAAAGATGACATTTAACCACATAGTAACAGGAATTTGGAACTTGGAAGATTGATAATTTAGCAAAAGAAGATATCTCAAACGAAGAGTTAGTCAAAATACATAATTCAGGTCAAGTCCAACTCAGAAGTCAAAGTCCACGGTGGTGGGAGCCAAAGTTGAAAGTCCTTTGTCCAATGAAATAATGGAGCTACAGATGTTAGCATTAGGAATTAGTTAATGAAATGACAACGACCAGTTTGAGGTTGACTCTTTCATGCTAAATTAACCCGAAAACTAGACAAATAACTTCGTAAGCTGCCACAATCTTCTCCCTCGAGCAAAACCATCTTCTCGTTTGCAAAGTTTCCTTTTTTTTTTTAACCCAGCCGGAAGTTACAAAGTAAAACAAAAAGCTTGAAGATTGTATTCTCAGTAGCTTTCACTGTAAGTAAGCAAGTAAGCCTGTTAGCAGAGTATCACAAAATTCAGTTGATAATTTGAAGGAGAAAGTAGAGGAAAGAGTAACCAAAAAAATCATCATTCAGGCATTTTATCGAACACCTTATGTCTACGGGGAGAAAACAAGAGCGAAGAAGTATTTACGCATGGGAAATACAAACCCAATTGCTCCGGCAAGTTAAAGAAAACGGTGATCCCAAAATCAGCTATTCTGGGATTCATATCCTCGTCCATCAAAAATGTTGCTGGCTCTGATGTCTCTGTGTATCACTTTCGGCCTCGAGTACTTGATCCTGAACCGCACCATCCAATCCGAAGTAACCCTTGTCGCCAATGAAAGTAAGCAGTGTTGCGATTGGCTAAATCTTCATCGAAAACAACCACGGCTCTCTTCTCCTCGTCAACCAGGAAACTCCCACCACAATAAAACCGGAACCCGGTGAGTGGTGCCATATCCACCGCTAAGAACTTGCTCCAGTACACGACACTGGGCTCAATCTCTGTCGTCACCCAAATCTCCATCTCAAATGTTCCTTTCCACATAAGTGACTTTGAAAAAGGGATCAAATGTTTTTCCCTCTCCTTCGCATGTTCTATTATCAGTAGCATGTCAAATTACACATGTATTATTTTTCTTATGTTTGTCTTTGTTCGTGAGTATAAAAAAAGTGATAGCTGCATGCTGTGTGGCTTGTGTTCTGTATATATTTGTTATCATCTTAAACTAAGAAACAACTTCATGAGACTACTAGCTAATACCCTAATATATTTGTTATCCGAATATTACGTACCAATCATGTATAGTCTTCACTCTTCAGTCATGATAAGATGAGGATGATGTTATTGGTCATATATATATATATACACCCCTTTTCTGTATGGACTTACTGTTTGATTTTGATAGGTACAGCCTACACGAGAAGAAAATTTAAAATCAGTTTGAGACACCGGACACGTACCAAAACCAGTGAACCAAATGTCGGCCTACAGACACTTTTAGTATCATTCAAAACTTTGCGATTTGATTACTTTTGTATTTGTTTATATCGAAAAAGGTCAAAACAAAAAAAATCTTGTTATGACATCATATATTGGTTTTTACTTTTTACGGTTAATTTTTAGATTTTATGTTATAACTTATAAATGGACAACTTGTTCACTAGCCTATGAAACAATTTGTGATAAATGCATATCTCTAACGATTGATACTTCAGATTACTTTCTAAGATAAATATGTTTTATACTATTATTGTTCGATTGATTAAAATATAATATGCATCACATTTCAGGATTAGCAAGTTGTAACAACACTGATATTTTTCAAGTATTATCATCACTTCCTTAAGACGAGACTAGATCATCGACATCAAATTGTAAATACTATTAACTACCCACCAAAACACAACCCTCCCAAAAAATAATCGGTGTCTCAAATTTTCTATACTCATATGCAGTTCAGGGATCAACAAAAGACATCAAATGCGTTCGAAAACTTGCGGCTATGATCGGATCAAAGATCTTTCTGAAGATGTTTTGAGGTCGAAGAAGATCTCAAGATGGACAATGATGTGGAGAAAAATAATGATGATGATGAAGCAAAAGAAGAAATATCAGATTCTTGATCATCATGTTCGATATGATCCTTTCGCTTATGCCCAAAACTTCGAGAACGATGGAACTATCGCATATCATAACGATCCAGATGTATTTTCTAAGTCTTTTTCTGCTCGATTTGTTGTTTCTTCTAAAGTTTTCAATGCAAATTATACTTGAGTTTCGTTCTTCTAGTAAATTTTGGATTCAAGTGTTTATATACATAATCTGATGTTCATTGTTGATCCAAGTTCAAGCGTCGCCGACCACCATGCATCGGCTTCCTATAAGCATCGTCAACGTCTCAACGACGAACAACCTTCTTAAAGTCGTTCATGCAAGTTTTGTTTCCGTCAGGACAGCATTTTCCAGGGAACCTAAATCCAAATTGACACGCTCCTGGTCCTCGTGCTTCAACCTCTAATTATTTTATATATCAATAAAAAGTTTATAAATTTCTAGCTAAGTAAACATTTTTTTATTAAAGATAAACAATTGATTATACAATGAACTAAAAGAGAAATGATCACAATACCAAATGCCGTAGTTAGAAACAGTACTCAGTGTTTTCATATTCTGTGTACAACCGATAAAATTCATAATGATAATGTGATGTTATCATGAATTGGGTACACACTAAACATAAGGGTACTTTACATGTTAAACCATACAGAAACAGGGATAGTAAACATATATCAAGTAAACAATGTGATTCTCATACGATCATTTTTCTTTTCTTTTAATTTTCTTCTAGTTTCACCAGCTCACCTTGCTTCCATCACCGTGATGGTAACACGATTATCTGATACATTTTCCGGCTCCGGTGGCTCAACCTCCATCTCCGGCGAGCTTCTCCGAGGACCATTATAGAAAGCTGGCTCTTTAGGCAAAGAAAGAGCATTATTGCCGTCGCCGTATATCATAGACACAACATCTAACATACTTGGTCTATCCTCTGCGTTTTCTTGCACACACAAGAGAGCAACCTGAACGCATCTCAACACTTGAGGGTTCTCAAGTGCAGAATCTCCCAAAGACGGATCTATCAACTCGCGTATTTGGTTCTCTTTGAACAGATTCCACGCCTGACAACAGAGTTTCCAAGATTCAATGACTTAATAAGCAAGGGAGATGATAACAAATGAAAGAAGAAGGAAGAAGAAGAGATTTAGCGCTTTTACATTGACTATGAGAATGAGAGGTCCTTCTGAGTCATGCTGGAAGCTACTGTTCTTCCTTCCACAAATGATTTCAAGCATCAGAACCCCGAAGCTGAACACATCTGATTTAGCCGAGAATAGCCCTTCTTTGAAGTACTCTGGAGGCATATAGCCACTATATGTATATAACCAACACAAGAAATTCTATCAAAACCTGACCGGGGGAATCCTCTCGTTGTTTCTAGTCACGATCATAAGAGAACTTACAAAGTGCCAGCAACTCTTTTGGTGTTGGCTTTGGACTCTTCTGCTCCAAATATCCGAGCCATCCCAAAATCAGCTATTTTGGGATTCATTTCCTCGTCCAGCAGAATGTTGCTGGCTTTGATGTCTCTGTGTATCACTTTCAGTCTCGAGTACTTGTGAAGGTACAATAGCCCTTGAATTATTCCTTCCATGATCCTAAACCGCAGCCTCCAATCTAGAACATTTTTCCTCAATGGATCTGCACAAAAGATTTGGAGACGTTCTTTCAGACGGGTTTCTTTTTCTTATATGGATTCTTGGCATTTTAAAGAAAGTTCACCAAAGAGGAAGTAGTCAAGGCTCTTGTTGGGCATGTATTCGTAAATCAACATTTTCTCATCCTTCTCAATGCAGCATCCTAGCAACTGCACAAGATTTGTGTGTTGAAGTTTTGCAATAAGCATGGCCTCGTTCTTGAACTCCACTAATCCTTGCCCTGATGATATTGACAGTCTCTTGATAGCCACTTCTTCCCCATTTATTAACATCCCCTTCAAGAAAGTAGCGGAAACATTAAAAATGTTATATTTTAAAATTAATATCAGAATCTGTAGTACCTTGTACACAGGACCAAAACCTCCTTGACCGAGCTTGTTCTCATCAGAGAAGTAATCTGTTGCCAAGGCTACACTTTCAAAGCTATAAATATGAAGTTCATTGTTATTCTTCCTTGCACTTCTCCTGTGCCGGCCTCTCCTATCAATTCCCAATTCACGCAGCAGCAGTTCACGGTCTATTGTTGAACCGTCCCTCAGTGCTCGAAGCCTCCTCCGTATGAAACCAATCACTTTATAAACTAACAAAAATGACAAACACAATTCTCAATTTCGACAAGGAGAGGTTTCTTACATGCTTATACAAAATTTATTCTTACTTTGTGGAATGATTTTCCCCCATAAAAAGTAGAAAACTCCGCGAAATATGACAGTTGCTGGATCAAACACATAAAGAAAAGTGGTTGAACTTGTTAGAAAGAACACGATTGATAAGAAAGTGATTCTGATACTAAGTTTTTTTTTTTTACCTTTTACTTTAAGTTTCCTCAAAACAAGATAGATGATGAACCAAGTCAGAGGTAGCAATAGGAACAGAGATGCCACAACAACTAGCCAAGTTGCCGCCTTTTCTTTCTCTTGGGCTAACATAAATTCTGTATTCCAGAAAACTTAGTGCCAAAATAGATTTGCTGCAGTATAAAAGACAGATAATATATTCCCAAAACTCCTCTACCTTTTTCACGAACATACATGGTTCTGGGACTATGAGAAGACGGGCTATTGTTGGTAGGATCAGTATCCCAGATCTCGCAGCCCGTACCATCCACATTGGTCGAAGCATAGGCGAAACAAGAACAGTTTTGCAAACATATAGCCTGGCAATCATCTGAACTGAACCTTCCACCAGTTTCATTAAGTACAAATCCATTGGATGAGAAAGGGGATGTCGTCTCTCTGAATCTATTAAAAAAGGGGCTACAGCCATATGCCCTGTCCGGGACTATGCAACCAGCTTGCAAAAATCCCCTGGAATTAACCTCTTGACCCAAAGTGAAAGGAGAACAACGGACCTGCGCTTTCTCTCTGTCAAGCCTAACTATATGCAAAATGCCCTGATTATCTAGCATTATCGTGGGAAATACTATTTCAGAATAGTGGAGATCAACTGAAAACATAAAATAGTGTTCACTCTCGGTTGAATTTAAAGTTAGGAATTCGTAGTTGTTGAAGTCCTCCAAGGAAAAACGACCCTTAAACCAGAGCCCACTTTCCCAATACATGTCTCCACGCCACAAGATGGTCAATAGGTTTGTAAAAGTAGCATCCATCCCAAAGACAAAAGATCCAGAAGCAGGTAACGTATCACCTAGCCATGAAGTCAGCTCCCATCTCTTCCCGGTCTTGACATTGAAACCGAGTTTCATCCCAGGGAGAAGGGTATCCGTTGGATAATCAAAACTTTGCCACAGAACCCGCCTCATCGATCCATCTGCATCCATCTCCTGGAGCTGAAGATTTCCGGAATCCAACAGCTTGAGGGTCGTGTTTCGGGTGGTTTCCGTAGAGCTTAGCTCAAGCAGGCTTGATGCTCCTCTTAAAATCTTCAATCTGCCAAGAGAGTCAACTGTGAGTCTTCCAGGGCCTCCCGGAATTGGATTGTTACGGTTGGCAATCCAGACATATCTTTCCAAATACCGGTTGTTAAGATACAAATTGTTATACACAATCCCAAGATACCGGTTGCTCGAGTTCTCGTAGCTGAGAAACTTGAGCTTGAAGATATTGAAAGATGAAATGAGCTCTTGGCCATCTTTCAGGTACTGCCCCTGCAGTAGCGTATCTGTTTCACAGCATGACTGTCCTAACAAGAGAGATAGAGTAAGAAAAGTGAGGAAGATGCCATTTATCCACATAGTTTCAGGGAACTTGAAAGATGGATAACTTGGCAATAACAGAAGATATCTCAAAATTGCTAGTACCGGATTCTGATATGCAATGTAAATGAATGGTTCAGGTCAAGTCTAGAAAAGTCCAAGTCCACGCTGGTGGGAGCCAAATTTGAGGTCTTTGCGCTGAAATAATGGAGCAATGATGTTAACAACTTAACATTTACGGTGATAAGTGTTAACGACCAATTTGAGGTTGACTCTTTCTTGCTAAATTCACCGAAAAATCAAAGAAATACCTGAGTAAGCAGCTGTCACAATGATACACACTCTCTGTGTGTAAACCGATCCTCTTGCTCTAGCAAAACCATTGAACAGTAAACAGTAACAGAGTCGGGAGCTAGCAGAGAAAAACAAGGCTTGAACACTGTATTCTCAATAGCTTTCTGTATATGTGTAACACTGTAACAGTGATGGTCAAAATTCAGATGATCATTTGACGGAAAGAGAATCCGAAAATTAATTCAGGAATTTTATCAAAGACCTCTATGTCTACTATAAAAATACAAGAGCGAAGAAGCATTTTAAAAGAACTTCCCAAGTCAAAAGGAAAAACCTTGTGAAGTCTACAGTTTTTTTACCTTGTGAAAAAAACATATTTCTTTCTTTTGGTTATTCCAAATAGAGAATCACGTCTTACAAAGATGAAACAACGCCTTCGTGATCTACATTGCCAACAGCATCAAGTATAGATGAATAAGTGATTGCATCATACACAAAGCCTTTATCTTTCATCTCTCTCATCATTCTTGCAGCTTCCTCAAACATTCCAGCATGTGCAAAACATCCAAGAAGAGTATTATAAGTCACACCATCAGGCTTAATCCCAGAATGCTTCATAGTCTCAAACATTTCTATAGCCCGCTTTGGCACACCTGTTCTACCAAACCCATTCAGGATGATATTATGCGAATTCACATCCGCCATGCAACCGTTCTCTTCCATCTTTCTAAGCAACGAGTTAGCTTCATTTATCATACCAGCCTTCACCATCCCTGACATAAGCGCGTTGTAAGCATAAACATCAGGACCGCTTCCTTGGTTCTTCATCTCATTGAAGAGATCTACAGCTTCGCTTAGCTTCCCGCATTTCCCAAAATGTTTGATCATCACAGCGTATACTCGAGAACTAACATTCCCGAAATTCTCTTTCAGTTCCTTAAACAGCTCGTTCGCCGCTTCGTATCGTTTCGCCTTTCCAAGCGCGTTTATGAGGCTGCAATACGCTGCAGGACAAGGCGGGAAACCTTTCTCATCCATCTCCTCAAGAAGCAACAGAGCCTTCTCTACTCTATTGGTTTTACAGTAACCATCTATAAGGATCGAGTAAGTGAACTCACTAGGCGAAACACCGTCCGCCTTCATCTTCTCGAACCAAGAACTCGCTTCCGAAACAGGCGCTTTCGACTCAAACAGAGCCTTTATGACAGTGTTGTACGAAACAACAGTGGGAGTACATCTCCACATCCCCATCTCACTGAATACATTCGTCAACTCCTCCACTCGACCTACTTTCCCTAAAATGTTCATCAGATTGTTCAAGAACACAACATCAGGAACTAATCCATCTCTAAGCATATCTTTATACAAACCATAAGCTTCCTCCACTCTCCCAGCTTTACCAAGTCCCTTAATCAGCTCCGTGTAAGTATAAACAGTAGGCGAGCAACCTCCTCGTCTCATCCCCACGAAAAGATCTAAAGCTTTCTCAACTCTACCAACCTTAAAGTATATTCCCAACAAACAAGTGTATATTTTCTCCGTAGGCTGCAAACCATTATCCCTCATCTCCTCAAACAGCCTTATCGCAGAATCATCACGACCTAATCTATCATACGAAGATATAAGCGCAGAGTAAGTAACCGTATCTGGAAAACAATCACCTTCGTTACACATCTCGGTGTAAACCTCGTGGACTTTCTCATACTGTCCTTCTTGCATCAGCATCAGAATCACAGAGTTGTAAGTGCTCGAAGTCGGTTTGCATTTGCGTCCTTTCGCCTGGTAAAACACCGACAAAGCTTTGCTCACCATCTTAGCTCGTCCCAATGCTTTCACAACCTCAGAGAGCACC
This sequence comes from Noccaea bulbosa, assembly GCA_900406535.1. NCBI lineage: Eukaryota > Viridiplantae > Streptophyta > Magnoliopsida > Brassicales > Brassicaceae > Noccaea > Noccaea bulbosa. The sequence goes on from OVBJ01000333.1 coordinate 51,552, forward strand.
GATGGACTGACGCTAACGTACGTGTTACGAACCACCTCTTGTATCGTTCTGTGCATTTCACCGTAAAGCCTGGCTTCTTCGAGGCAACGTATCAAGGTCATGTAAGTGGAGGAATCATGTTGAAAGTTTCTTCTTTTGCCAGCCCACTTGAAAAACTGGATCTTGACATTAACCTCAACGTCTATCTCCAGAATCGAACGAACTAGTCGATGATCCACTTTCAGTTTAAGCACCTCCAGGGCTTTCTCAGCATCAGGTCCCCATTTGAAGATTTTCAGTATTCTTATGAATCTCTCGTCTAACATCCGCACTGAAGGATCTTTTCTAGATAGTTTCCATTTCTCCTGCGGTTTCTCTGATTCCTCTGGATTCGGAGCACTAAACATCTGAACGATCTCACTTTCTGCGAATTACAGAGAGCGAAATTAGACACCATTCTATTGGAAATCCTTAAACCGTAAAATCTCGAGAGGGGATTTCGGTTATCGGAGATTACCTGTTTGTTTAAATCTCTGAGAGAGGTGAGGTAGAGTGGAGACGCTTCGCTTCACGAAAATGGATCGAGCCGATATGCTCACCATCTTTACAAACGGGTTTTACATGTAACAGTGCCACCAATTTTACGACGACCAGCAATCGAAATTTCAAATCGCCGTTCAGACAGACAGACGGCTGAAAATCATAGAGACTCCTCCTCATTAGGGTCAGCGATTGATCCTGAGTTGAAGAGGACGCACGTGAGCATCACGTGGTTTCATCCTTAAAGATTGAGGATAACGAGGCTTAGCTGGCGAATTTTCATTGGCAGGTATGTACACACAAAGCACTCACCGAGATACTCGAAAATTGCAGAAATGCCATTGCTCCCTAAAACGAAGTTCGTTTCACAAACCTTGGATTTACGATGAATCGATCCTATATTAATTCTGAAACCTTCATTGTCTTTTTGTTGTTCACAAGTAGTCACAGTACAAAGGAAGCTCCTTTTTTTTTAACTGGGGGTCCGTGAATTTAGGATTTGCCATTTGCCACACATTTCCAATCTCCAGAATACTTCATCGGCGAAGATGGGTTTCCTAATTGGGGGCTCTTGCTTCGCCCCATCTCCTCCTCTCCATTCTCGATTCTTCCCATGCTCTTCTTCTTCTTCTCCGTCGCAGTTTCTCTGTTCCAGCAATGTCGCCAAGTTCAAGCGTCCATCGGCTTCCCTACGCCGCGAAGATGCACACGGCGACGATGCTTCCGTTAAGAGAAGAGCTTTTGTTCTTGTGGGTATCTCCGTTCTTCCGTTTTTGCAGTTCCGATCGCCGGCTTTGGCAGACGAAAGTGAGTTTATCAGCTTTGCTCTCTTCTTTTCTTTTGCTTGCCATTCCTCTGTTATCTGACTGCATTGGAGGGATTTACTTTACCCTTTTGCTTATGTTTATCCTTCATAACTTTGATCACTGTGTTTCATTAATCTCAGGAGACAGTGAGATAATGACGTCAAAGCCTAATCAAGAAACCGAGGTTTTTGCCACTCTCTTAGACCTTCTCAAAATGGATTTCAGAAACCTTCTTTGCCCTTTCACACTTGATCTTTTTTTGTTGCGATGATTTAAGTTAAGTGCTTGCTTGATGTGAGACTTTTCTGTAACAGTATTTGCTTTATGTGGATTAGGTTGCAGTTGGTGAAGGAACGCCCCCAAATCCATTTCTGTCTCTCTTAAATGGTCTTGGAATATTTAGTGCTGGTGTTCTTGGTGCACTCTATGCTCTGGCTCGGAAGGATACAACAACGGCTGAAGAAACCATCGAATCTGTAAGCTACTCGCACTTAAAGATTCTGCTTAACAATTATGCCTTTGATTACTCGTAGCACTTGTTTAATCTCATCGAAAAGTCTTAATCTTTATCATTTAGTTCGAACTTCTCTATTCTTGTGAACATCTCGCTGCTGGATTTGATCCTTTTTTTCACTTGAGCTACTAATATCCGTGAGATACAGCTAAAGAACCAGTTGAGAGACGGAGGAAGAGCTTTGATCTTGAAGGAGAAAGACTTTGAAGCAAGACTGAAGCGTGAGCAGGAAGAGCGTAACAAGGAACAGAAAAGGACAAAAGAGGAGCAATTGTCATTGATCAATCAGTTGAATTCTGCAAAAGAAATGGTGACTGAATTAGGCCGAGAGCTAAGCAGCGAGAAGAGATCAAGTGAGGAGCTAAGAGTTCAAGTAGAAAGTCTGCAAATTGGTCTGTCAAAGGCTGGTGAAAACAAAAAGGCACTTGAAACAGAGCTTAAAGAAAAGGTTGATTTGGTCGAGGGGCTACAAGATCGGATCAACTTGCTTAGTCTGGAGCTGAAGGATAATGAAGAAAAAGCTCAGCGTATAAGTGCATCGCTGGCAGAAAAGGAAGCAGAGCTGAAGAATCTCAACTCTACTTACACTCAAACTAGCCGAGATCTTGCTGCAGCAAAATTAGAAATCAAACAGCTGAAGGAAGAGCTCACAAGAAACCAGAGTGAATTGGACTCCAAGACTTCCGCCATCGAGGAGTTGAACACCAGAGCAAGCACTTTAGTGGCTGAGAAAGAAAGTTACATCAAGAAGCTTGATGATGTTTCAAAAGATTACAGTGCTTTGAAACTGACTTCTGAAACGCGAGCAGCTGCTGATGCGGAGCTCGTGAGCAGGAAAGAGGAGGAGATTCAGCAGCTAGAGGAAAAGCTGGATGTTGCGCTAAATGATGTAAATGAGAATAAAGAAAAAGTTATTGACTTGACCGAGAAGTACGAAGACTCGAAGAGACTGCTTGATATAGAACTGACTAGTGTACAAAATTTGAGGCATGAACTTGAAGGAACAAGGAAAACACTTCAGGCATCTAAAGATCGGGTCTCTGACCTGGAAACGCTGCTTGATGAGTCAAGAGCTTTGTGTTCAAAGTTCGATTCAGAGCTTTCTGTAGTTCATGCAGAATCGAATAAAGCTAAGGAAAGATATGAAAGGAACCTTGATGAGGCCAACCAGAAAAATGAGATTTTGGCTAGCGAACTCGCAGTGGAGAAAGACCTTCTAAAGAAAGCTAGAGAGGAGCTTGTGGGACTAACCCATGAACTGGAAGAGTCTTCTGTCAAGAACCAGAGCCTCCAGAAGGAACTAGTGGAGATTTACAAGAAAGCTGAAACCACTAACAAAGAATTGGAAGAGGAGAAAAGGACGGTTTTGGCGTTGAACAAAGAGGTGAAAGCAATGGAAAAGCAGATGTTGATGGACAGGGAGGCGAGGAAATCCCTTGAAACAGACCTCGAAGAAGCAGTCAAGTCCTTAGATGAGATGAACAAGAACGCATCGATACTGTCACGAGAGCTTGAGAAGGTGAATACCAATGTCTCGAGCTTGGAGGACGAGAAAGAAGTGCTTCAAAGATCACTAGAAGAGGCAAAGAACGCGTCGAAAGAAGCTAAGGAAAATGTGGAAGATGCACATAGCCTCGTGATAAATCTAGGAAAAGAGAGAGAAGTGCTAGAAAAGAAAGTGAAGAAGCTCGAGGAGGACTTGGGCTCTGCAAAGGGAGAGATACTGCGCATGAGGAGCAAACCGAATTCTGTAAAAGCTGTTAATAGTAAAGACGTCGTTGACAAAGAGAGGAGCGACGATAACGTTACTGTGAAGAAAGTTGTCAGGAGGAGAAAGAGCAGTACCAGCTCTTGAAGGAAACAAGAAGTTATAATGACCAGAGCTTCCTTCTCTTATCATATAACTCTGATTTATCTTTGTGTAAATTTTGACAAGAGGCAAATGAGAGTTTCCCATCAATGATGAGAGGAAATATAGAGTGAAAATATATCAGTGTTATTATTCATGTCTAGATTATGATTTCATACTGATATGTTAAAGATGAAATTACATTTATTGTACAATTTAAACCGAAACTCCCTCAAGGAGTTGATAGCTAGCACCAAAAAATGTTTTGACAAGAAGCTGCTTCGACTTCAGAAACAACCATCAAGGACAAGTTCTCAAATTATCCAGTAGAAAGTTCAAATTTTTTCAAATTCATAAGAGACTGATTTATGTCAAGGCTGGCCTTGAGCTTTCCATGTTGATGAGAGATCAGACACAGCTTCACCAACTGTTAGATAAAGTCCACTCAGACCCAATGCCTCAATGATCTTGGACTTGTGTAGCTTTTCCATCACACTCCCAACAGGATTCACCAGCACAAGCTGTTTGAACAAGTGTAAACATAGAATCAGCGTTAATTAATTTTTGTCTCATCTGTAATGATATTTGTTTTCAGTTAAAATGTCTAACCTGAAGTGGCTGTTTCTCCAGCCTCCTCCTAAGTTCAAATACCGCTTCAAGCCCGCTTGTGTCTATGGACGACACAGCTGAAATCATTCCAAGAAAAAAGAAGGTATAAGTAAAGAAGAAGAGTCAAAACTCATGAAGATAGCTCATGTGAGAAGTGAGAACAGAAGTTACCTGTCATGTCAAGAATTATGCATTTCAAGGTAGTACCATTGTTCTCCTTTATTCGAGTTTCCTCTTCCCTGGTCCATCTCAAGATCCTACAGAACCATAAACTCATTTCCATAAGAACAAACACAAAAACCATATCAAGAAGAAAGTTCTTAGTACAAAGACAGCTATTTGACTGACCTTTCTTGCAGGTAAGTGCTATTGGCGAAGTATATTGGAGATTCAACGGCAAGAATTAGGAAACCAGGGATTCTTGAGGCTTCTCTGTATCTTTTAAGACTCTGAAATATCTGAGTCCCTGGGATATTTCCAAATTCTACAGTGTTTGGCCGGGTTACGTGCAACAAGATCTTAATAACCGATACTCCCACCTGCAAGAAAATTGTACCAAACTTAGAGAACAGCCTGAGAATTAGGAAACCAGAACCTTTAGGAGATATTCGTATACTCACTGCTATAGCTAGGCCAAGAGGTACAGAAACGAAGAGGACGCCAAAGAAGGAACACATGCAAGTGAAGAAATCGAATTTGTCAACTTTATAGAGCTTGTAAGCCGCTTCATAATCAATGAGGCCTATCACCGCGGTTAAGATGATGGCGGCAAGGATCAGATTAGGAGTGTAATAGAAGAGTGGCATCAGAAACAAAAGGGTCACAAGGACTGCCGAGGCCATCACAATGTTAGAAACTGCTGTTTTCGCTCCAGCATTGTAGTTTACCGCAGATCGAGAGAAAGACCCTGAAGCAAACAAGAAGAAGATACGTCAAAAACATTGTTCCCTGAGCCACAAGGTTGAAGTAGATTGGTTTCAAACGTTAGTTTTTAAACCTGTTGTAACATAGCAAGATGTGCAAGAACCAGCCATGTTCATAAAACCAATAGCCATCATTTCTTTGTTGCCATTAACTTGGTAATTCTTCATAGATGCAAAAGTTCTCCCTACAGCAATCCCTTCCTGTACAAAACAAAAACAGACAAGTCAGATCCAATAACTAATCACTTAACTCTGCAATTTACAAAGGAGCTTGAGATTTTGGGAAGCTTACTGTAAGAGAAAGAATCCCAGTGATGAGACCGGTCTTGATGGCAAGAGCAAGATGAGTACCACTAAAGTACAACATGTTTGATGAAGGTGGATTCAAACCCTTTGGTAAATGTCCAATCTGTATTTAAATGATTGAATCTTCATTTTAAGTCTTGACGAGTTTTCTTAGTCTCAGTTTTATAGTTACATAAGTCATGGTTAAAAAATGTTCTTACAAAGGAAATGGCTTGAGTCTTGGATCTGATGAGGTATACAAGAAGAGTTGAGAGAGCAACTGATGCCAAAGGTGATGCAGCTGATATCCAGAAAAGTTTTGGCTTCCTCATGCTCTATATATTTTCCAAAACAAAAAACAAGAAATGTTAATATTTGATCGCCGTTGGAAAATGCCAAATGTTTTTTACCCTTAAACTAGTTTTAGCAAGTACTTACAATGTGTCTTGTGGTTAAGAGAATGCTCAAGAAGCCAATCCCCATCACAATAGTTTCCCATGACCACTGAAATTGTAGTAATAACATTATTAGATAAGGATCTTAAGAGGTTTTTTTAGTAGTTTAAAGAGGAAAGTAACGTTTGATTTACCTCAGATCTGTGGTTGAAAACAGAGGACATGACAGGAATAAATTGCATTTTGCCAGTGAAATGAACAATTCCAAGAAGACCCTTAAGCTGTTGAAGTGACACAATCACTGCAGCACCAGCAGTGAAACCAACCAAAGTTGCCTTTGACAAGAAGTCAATCACAAACCCCAGCCTGAAAATTTTCAAAAAGTTAATTCTTAAAATTTATGAAGAAAACATATTAATATTAATCCAATGTTGCTGACCACGACAAAAATAAACAGTGAAACCCACTAAGTAGAAAAGAAGCATCTTGGGACTTGGGAGGTCGACATTAGTACATGTCACTTGTCACCATCAAATCATATTATATGGAATCTTGGTCTTTTTTACATATAAAAATGTTATTGATCTCTCGTATTCATCATGACGAACTTCCTTTCGTTTTCAGTGATCGTTCGTTCAACAAAAGAGGCTTAAGCTAAATTGTGAATATATTCTACACTAACTGCAATTAGAGGCTTTAATACGTATTCTTATACATGACGATTGCAGATTCTAAAGATTAGTTTAGTTTTGGACTGAAAATATCTGAAATGTTTGGGGTAAGATTTGTACCTAAGAAGGCCAAGGGAGGCTTGGAAGAGACCAGCAAAGAAAGTTGAAGTGAAAGCTAATTTGAGATATAGGATTGAGTCTTGTGTTGGAGAAACACTCTCACTTAACATTGACCCCATCACAAGTGATGCTATTGAGACAGGACCAACTGCAAGATGCTTTGAACTCCCAAGAACCGAGTATATAAGTGGTGGCACAAAGCTTGAATCTGCATGCAACCCATAAAATTGATTAATTAGAACTTTGTTTAGCTAATTAGACTAATTAGTCTGTAATCAGGTGATGATGATAATCGATACTCACAAAGACCAACTATCGGTGGTAAGTTTGCTAGCTTGGCATAGCTGATTCCCTGCAATTTTATGGTTCACAATTAACAAATAAATTTTATTTAAAAAAAAAAAAGAATTTGTTGGATATTTCAGAGTGAACCCGCTATGAAATTAACGAAACGTAATTATTTTAATTTATTGGAACATTGAATGACATTTAATAGTCCAAAACAAAAACAAACAGAAAAGGTTTTAATTTTTCCTTTAACCTCTCCGAGTCCAATTAGTCATTCCCATTCCCCTAATTCAACAATTAAATGACAAAATCTCTTTAATTACGCCTTTTTATTATCCTTCCAACATTAAAAGAAAAGAAAAACAAAAAACAAAAAAAACATTTTCGGGTCAATTTCATATTCTTTTGTACATTTAAATATTTATTGCTGACGTGGTATTTCCTATTCAAATTTTTTTAACCATTCTTCTTCTCTAAATTAGAACCAAAAATGTCCAAATATCATACTATTAAATATTTTCCGATGATAAAACAAATTCTACAGCTGGTGACTGGTGTATTGAAAAGAATGATAATTTCCACACAAAAAAAATTGAGTCAAAATCAGCCATAAACACTTTGAAACTTTTTAAAAGTTTCTAAATGTTTCATAAAACTTTCCATTTTGTCTAGAAAAAACCCAGACAGACGAAAGCAAAGGATGGGTTTTTAAGTTACCTGAGGGATGGCGAGACTGGCAATGGTGAGACCAGAGACAACATCGGACCTAAATAGCTTGAGATCGTACTGTGAACCCCATGTGAATATCGGAAACAAGCTTTGAAGACCCAGAAGCACTCTGTTACTCCATGTCTGGTTCCTAAACTTCTCTAAAGGATCATCCGGGAAGAAAACATCAGCACAGCGCTTTTTCAGTTTCTGAAACGCTGTTTTCTTCGGCGGTAGACAAACGCTGTGTATCTGCACGATCGTTTCTCTCGCGGTTGCGGCTGCGGCTGCTGCGGTTCCATTGTTTGGAGACGACATGTCTTCTACTCTGTTCGTTCCATGACCCATGGTTTATGAGACTATATATGAAAAGGGTTCTCCAAAAATGGAAAATTCAGTTTTTATGTTTGTGATTTTTTATATGATTCTTTGGGATTGTGTTTGTGAGGTTTTGTGATGAAAGATGGTCGTATTTTGCTCTGTATTTATAGACACTTGGCTGTGAAAGTGTAGTTAGTATTATGGGCAATGTCAGAAAAAAAAAATGAAAAGCGGTTTCTGTTATGTTTGGGTTTCTAGGGGTAAATGCGTCATTTTTACTTGAGAGTTAGTTTACTAAAATCTGAATGAAATCATATTTTCTGTAGAGCATGGCATATGAACAAGAGAATATGATATAGAAGATTGAAGAGTTGAGGAATCATTGAGATAAATATAACGAAAGTCATAAAATCTTACATTTAGAGGATCGTTTTAGTCTAACCTGGAGTAATCAGGAGAGAGCGATGACAAAGTTATAACCGAATCTTCCACAATTGAGACTTGTGATTCCAAAAAAAAATCAGCATTTGAAAATTTGCTCTCTTTAAGTCCGAAGTATACTATTTGATTATAGTCAATACTTTTTCTTATAAAGATTATAAATAATATAGTAATTATCTTATCTTATCTTATCCTATTATAAACATTCCTTACATTGCACATTTCAAAATATATATACTTCCTAATCTATCATATTTGTTTTGATTTTCCAGCAATAATAGAATTATATTGGTCAAATTAATTAAAGCGCATATTATGGTAGTTAATGTGTGTATGCATGTCAAAATTCTTTTACTTTTTGAGCGAGTGTATGCATGAAAAATAAAGACACTAAATAGTTAATGTAATGTGCGTTTTGGTCAACTTCTTGGAAGTGTTTTAAATGAAAACTCTGTGGTTTTCAGCATTTTAGATTATATTTTTGTGAGAAAATGATTTTTGACACATGGTTGACACATGGAGTACTATTTTTCTCTATTGGATGAAGAAAAAACTCTGTTTTTGGAAAATAAATGAAGAAAAGGAAATTAATTTTCGAATTCTTGAACGTAAAAAAAAAGAAGACTTGTAGATAACAGTGTTTGCGTGGATCAATTCTGAACGTTGATTTTTAGGGGACAGTTGAATTTGGAAGACTGGTGGGGCCTCCACTTTTAATGGTTTCCATTTAAGTTTTAAGAAAGAAAAAAAAAACTTTTTAGTACAGTAGTTAATAATCATCAAACGTTAAATATTGGAGTAGATCAGCACTTGAACAAAGACAAAGGGGAAAATGGTTACAAAGATTCCAAGTTGATTGAAAATTACTTCTATACCGACTAAAGTATGGGTTCCATAGTACTATATTTTTTTGACGCACCTAATTCATTATTATCTTCCGTCACTAGTAAAAGCATTATTTAGAGATTTGTATGGTTCTTACATCTTTACATTAAATATACATACATAAAGTTCCCTACCAATATCTACGGCTATGGGATCTTATTACTGACCAGAAAATATCAATATGTTTTGGTGTTCAGCAATACTTGAATAGGTCTCTACCTAAGCCTTTCTAATTTTCCTGATAGTAAGCAGCCATTGAACAAACCATTAACGATGGAGATAAATAATTATCCCTTAATGACATGGTCTTAGTTGGTAAAACTGACTTGTAGATAAAACAACTGGCTAAAAGGTGGCTCAAATAGATAGTATAACACATGATTAGAACTTGAAATAAGTTTTTAAAAATTAATAGAACTTGAAATAGTGGATAGTTTACAGACCCCCATCTCTCTACCCCTCTGTTTGGTAAACACATTGTTGACTTTAAAAAATGATTCCGATCTGCAAAAGCTACAAAATTTAGAAGTATATTTTCTTTTGTGGTAGTTTATTTGATACTTAAAATATTAATTTTCAATGATTTTAAGAATAATCTTTAACAAAAAAATGATTTTAAGAATAATGTTTTCTTACAGATTTTTTTTCTATTACGTACGTGAATGCCACACGTCCAGATTTAAGTATAGGTGTTTGGTATGTCACAAAGAGTCAAAGATCCATGGGCTCGAACTCTCAGTATCCTTAGAACAAAATGTAGTAGTGTAATAACACTTAACTATATTGTAAGAAGGTACTAAATAATATACTTTTAAAATATCAACGTACCAAACTTAGTGTTTTGAGATATTTTTTTTTGTTTAGTTCCGAATAAACTACTATATTGCTTCTACTTAATATTGGTCGAAATTTGCGTGTTTAAGTGATTATAAGGAATTAGGTTTTAAACTTTGTACATCGTCTATGCGAGAAAAAAAATTAAATACTCACATGACCATTTGGAAACATCTCTGATCGATGAAAATGAATGCAAAAATAAAAAGTTTCATATAATTGTAACACAGTAAGTTCATCACACTGATTAGAGGAATTCAAAATATTTCTAGACCAGATCAATTTTTGTATGGGTTTGATGATACGCGAATTGTTTATTTTTGGAGTTTGCAAAACACTTATTGTAGATTGACAAGATTGTAAAACCTTTTTCTGAGTTAATTTTTGAGCTAGATTGTAGCATCTATCTAGTGAGCATTTGAAACTGTAGATCGATAGATTTTTAATACACTTCGTATTTCGTAGTGTGAAACAATGAAACTCGATTTCATAATGTGTGGAAATGGATTTGGGATCACGCATATATATTTATTACCACTATAATATATTATTATCTTAGCCTCTTAGGTATGCAAGTTTAAGCTTAATCATGTAAATAAGGGTCCAGAAAACTACCTTTATCGGAAGAGATTTGAGCAAATCAAAGGCAAATCCAATATAGAACCGACATCCATATTGAAGATCATTATAGAAATATATTTGCACTCTGAGAAATCGTATCTTTCTATATAAAATTTTGACTGGTATGATTTGTTTGTCTCAGTCTGTACATATAACTTCATATATAATACCAAGTGGCATATATAATATACGATGAGCCACTCCGATCGAGCTCCATCTGTATTTGTAAGATTCTTATTATCGATTCTATTTTGTTAAAGTAATGTGCACTTTAATTATGATCAATATCCCCCCTTCCTATCTTAATTTGTCCATTTTGTTAAGCGATTTATTACTTCGTTTTGGTTAAGAGTAAATTATTACTACTAATTTATAAAAAAAGACTAATTTATTGCTTAAACTATATTGATCATTATCCATCGATGTGAACTCAGGAAATTTACGTAACATCATCACAAACACCTCTGACTCTCTGAGTATTATCTATGTCATGAATGTGCAATATTCACTGGAGGATGTATTGAAATTCAGATTTATAATAATTTAGGGTTTGAGATTTAGAATAATTTAAGGTGAATTGATTTTTAGAGAGTTTTTAGATAATTTTGTGAGAATCATAGAAGTTCAAATGATTTTAGTTAAAGCATTCTAAAATCCTATCTAAAACCATATGATTTGAATATAATTTGGAGTATCTTATTTTTAACAAGTAAATCTCATCAAACCACTGTAAAATCAAATATTTATTTTAAAATCCATGTTTAAAAATATTTCCAATAACAATGGATTTGAAAGTGAGTTTTAAAATCACAAGTTCAATAACACTAGATTTTAAAAGAGTTTTTTATAATTCAAATTTGAATAACAGTAGATTTGTTATTTTAATACAAATTACCTTCTTATTTTTTAAAGATAAGATTAATGAGGCTCACTTATTTCTTTATAGTGCTCATTTAAAAATAAGTGAGGCTCACTTATTTTTTTATAGTGCTCATTTAAAAATAAGTGAGCCTAGTTACAAATTTACGGTAACTAATATACCGATGATTTACTATATACAACAAAAGTCGCAAGAAATTTAAGATATGCTTATGAATTTGCGGTACTCGTTAGATCATATTTTAGTTAAATTTAAGCTAAATACAAGAAAAAGGGAATCCACTTCTTCTAACTAAGACTTGACACGTTAAATTTTTTAAAAGCATGCTAACTAAAATAGTATAATGAGAAAATGAGAACTTAGAATAAACATAAAAATAAGTAATGCATATATTCTTGTATAGCAAATTGTTGCTTTAAATCTCCATCCCACAAATAACTAATCCCCCAAATTTCTATAAATAATAACAAAAGAGATTCCACAAAATATCAATACTTGATTAGATAAACATATATATATATATATATATA
>OVBJ01000334.1:0-63679 GCA_900406535.1 Noccaea bulbosa
ATTGTTTGATTTGGTGCTTAAGCTGACGAATATGTCCACGAGATGGATTGCTAAAGGTAGTCGCCAAAAGAGACCAAACCTCTTTGGTCGTTGTCGCACTTGAGACAACAGATTGTACTGACATGGAGATTGCCCCAATCAATGAACTGTAGAGAAGCTGATCTTGGCGTCTCCATGCGGCATAGACCGGATTCGGTGTGGCAACAGCATTGACTAATACCGTTTGAGAGGGAGCAGTATTGGTGTCGTCAATGAAGTGGTGTAGTTCGTGACCTTCAAGGAGTGCACGCACCTGTCGACTCCACATAAGGTAATTGAGAGGCGTTAGTTTGGTTACAGCTGACATGTTAACCAAAAGAAGAGTACTTTGTGGATCTTGGGTATTGAAGACAGAAGTTCTTTCAGCAGCTGAGTCAGACATAATGTCGAACAGATGGAGTGCAAAAGAGAGAGAAATTGAGAGGTAACAAAGAACGAAGGGAACAAAGAAGAAGATTGAGAAAGAAGACGAGAGAAGCAAGAAGAAGAAGAAGAAGGCAGAAAAAAAAAAAAAACTTAGAGATCTATGGCTCTGATACCATGTTATGATTGTGGAATCGATTGAGTTTATTGATACATAAGGAGCTCTGTTATATACAGAGTATACAAGGGAGATTATGGAAATCGAATATACAGAGTTAATAAGTAACGGTAATATGTGCTGGATCAGAGGAAAGGAGAGCGTGGTGATGAGGGAATAATCTTTGACTTTCTATATCTGCTTACAATGGATAGTTGCAGCAGCTGGCTCTTGATGGTCGACTCTCGTCTAGATTTCTTTCTTTTCAATGTGTTTACACGCGATAGGATCAATCTTCCATCGGTGCAGTCATTGCTTCGTGGTAAAGAAGGTAGATTCGAACGGAAACAAGAATGGGAAGATTACATCCAGCGTTGTAAGATATCTTTCTCCAAAAGATCAGCTTCAGCTGTTCTGTGGATAAACGAGAGAACAAGGGATTATGTTGTAGCTTGGAGTTACAAGAAACACTACTTGTTCTCATACAAGAAAGGAGATGATTCTTGGTGTAACCTTGGCTCACATGAGTGTGAATCTATGGCGTATAAGGACAGCAAGCTCTATGTGTATACTTCTGATAATTACATCAAGATTCTTGATTTGTCCGGGGATTCACCTAATGAGATCGTTGAAGGTAACCCCTATCGTAACCATCGTTTTGGATTTGTCAAGCAAGCTGGAGAATTCATCTGGATGAAGAAAGTAGCGATTACGAGCTCAGGAGAGGTTTTGATCGTCCTGAGCTTAAAGGGTTCACAAGATAGACTTTTGTTTTATGTTTTTAAGATGAATCTTGAAAGTGGTGACTGGGAAAGAGTAGATTCTGTTGGAGGTGAGATGTTGATATTCGGCCATGGAGTCACTGTAAGAGCCCCGATCAAAGATATTAATGGTGAGGGAATCAAGGGTGATTCAATGTGTTTCCTTGAAGATGACCTTTGGCCAGTTACTCATTATCTTGATATCAACAGAAGAAGAAACTATTGGGGAGTATTCGATCTTGCGAGAAGTACAGTCACAGGGCCATTAGATATTTTGTTGAAGTGTTTCTGGTTTGTTCCAGGATATGGTTAAGTCATGGGTCACAAGAATGGTTTCTCCTTATTAATTATGTCTTGTCTTAAAAGATTCATCAGCTCAAGCAGAGTTCTATAAACGAGTTGTCGTCCTAGTATTCTGATTAACGTAGACTTTTCTTGTTTATCTTTATTTCTGCTGATTTAGCATATGATTTATTTATTCTATTTTATTTTTCTTGTCAACGATTTAGCATATGATTTTCCAAAGAAATTTGTGGTTCATTGATGAAAGCTATTTGTTTTCTTTATAAAAAAAGTCTGCAAGGGAAAACAACTGAATTTATTTGGGTTTTGGCCCAACATTCCAAAGGCCCAAATATTCATTGTTTTCTTGACTGTTTAAAACAAAGCCCTAATGTTTTTGCTTCACATGCATACGCTTCAAGCAAATCGGAGAGGACGACGATGGCTAGCCGAATGTATGATTGGTCAAAGCCTTGTTCCGAATCTCCGATATTTTGAGATCGATCTTGAAACGCTTGAAACGCAAGGATTTTCACCGAGCAAGAACCGTTTGCTCAAACTGGTATTCTGTTTCCGAAACATGTATGCCACCTCCGTATCCATGGCGGCTTATATTCCGTCAGTATTCTATTTGGTCGTTAGATCCCGAGGGAAACGATATCCGTGAAAATAAGGGTTCTACTTTTTTGTTCGATCCTGAGGAGATCAGTGTCCGTGAAATCGAATATCCCGAACTCGATCTGTCCGAAAACTACTGTATTGCTAGTTGTAGCAACTGGCTTCTCATGGTAGATCATCGTCTAAACTTCAATCTTTTGAACGTTTTTACCCGCGAGATGATAAATCTTCCGTCAATGGAGCCATCACTTCTCGGGTTACAACAAGATGATGATGAGGACTCTTCGGAATACTTCATTTCGCGCAAGGAGATCGAAGATGCCAAAAGATCGGCTGTTTTGTGGATTAACGAGAGAACAAGGGGCTATGTCGTCGCTTGGGCTTACAAACGAGACTTCTTGTTCACGTTCAAGAAAGGCGATGAAGTGTGGCGAAGGAATCTTGAAGGCACGAGATGTGACGATATGGCTTTTAAGGATAACAAGCTTTACGTGCTCACTCTTGAAAACTACATCAGGATTGTTGATTTCTCTGGAGATTTGCCAAGAGAATCCCTTGAGAACCCTTATCTTAACCATCGCTTTACCTTCAATATGGGACCGAGGGAATGCATTTGGAAGAGGAGAATGACGATCTCCAAGTCAGGAGAGGTTCTGGTCATTCAGATCTCGAGAGTGTCGGAAGATAAGTTTGTGTTTCAAGTCTTCAAGATGAATGTGGAGAGTAGCAAGTGGGAAAGAGTATATTCTCTTGGAGATGAGATGTTGATCTTTGGCCATGGAGTCACAGTAAGGACATCTGTCTATGGTGGTTCCATATGTTTCGCTGAAGACGACATTGAGTCAGGTAAAGGTAGTGGTGTGTTCGATCTTGCGACAAGTACAATAACGTGGGCTAAAAAAGTAGGTGAATCGTCGTACTCAGAGAGTCGTTGGTTTGTTCCTGGATATTGTTAAGTCTTAGTCAGAGAGAACCAGCAGCAGAGAGAGAGAGAGCCAAGTTTGACTTTGGATATGTTAACCATTTGTTTGGTAGACTTTTTTTTTGTGCGTGCTGATTTTTTAGCATGATTTTTCCTTCGGATTTTCGTGGTTTTATTGTTGATTTTAAGAGAGAACTTTACAAGAATAAGTTAACCTAATCCCAACATAAAGTGATGGAGAATTTATCATAAAAAATTGCTAACTCAAAGTTGGGTTTTAGGGATGGAGTGGGAGTCTCTAGGGAGTCTCTCATGTCATGTCAGAAAAATAATAAAAATAACAAAAGAGAAGAGAAAAAATGAAAGGAGTCTCTCCATCCATGGCAAGACCGATGAGAGACTAATGGCACAAATGTCAATATATTATTGATTTTTTTTCCATAATTTAAATTTAAATAATCAAAACTAAACTAAATTAAAACTATTAGTATTTTATTTACGAGAGACTACTAACAGTCTCTCATTGCTGGAGGTGCTCTAAGCATTTACTAAGACAAAAAAAAAAATCTCAAAGAAATCAAGACCATAGTTCTAGCTACGAAGTTCATAGAGTTCTCTATGACAAACTTGAGACGCTTGGGTAAGGTTTCTTGTTGATATTGAAGAGTTATGAAATTGAAAGAGAATAAAATAACTCAAGAGTACGAACTAAAACCAGCAGATTAGTTTTATAACTTTTTTTTTGCCTTTCATTTTGTTTTACTATTGTCTTCTTCAAGTGTATTATACAATTTTGGATGTTGAATTTGTTTGAATAGGATTACGGATTACCAAGTTGATAAAAGAAAACATGCGAGGTTATTTTATGTTATTTAAAAATTTATACCAACATGGTTCATAAACAGAAATTGAAAGAAAACATACTTCTTATAATAATAATGCAACTTTTTTTTTGTCCGGAACATCGTGACCCAATGGAAAAGAGAGGCCCCTACCTGCACCCAGGTCGGGGGTTCAAACCCTGCCGGCAGGAACTATCTCACGTTGTCTCTGGACACCTACACGGATATGGGCCCATTGCTTACGGCCCATTTGAAAAACCGGAGAGAGGGTCTATCCGTGGGCTGCACCTCCCCCAGGGGATTAGTCTGGGCCTGACCATAGGCCTGGGATTTACCCCTGAGTTATCAAAAAAATAATGCAACTTTTGGTGTCTATTCTAACGCCAAAAAAGGAGAGACACAACATAGCTGGCTCATAAGAGCATATGCATTGCAGAACCGCACAGCTCTTCCAAAAAAAAAAAAAAAAAAAAAAAAATGGNAGCTGGCGAGCTGATGTGAGGTGGAGAGTGACGTGGCGAGCTGAGGATGAGAAACGTCTCTCTGGGAAGAGACTTTTGACCCGTCTCTCTGACACAGTTCTACACGTGTCGGACCCGATTGGTTTTTTTTTTTTTTTTTTTTTTTTTTTTTTTTTTTTTTTTTTTTTTAAAAANAATCGATTTTCTTTTAATTTTTTTAAAAAATTTAAAGAGACTCTTTTAGTCTCTGCAATGCCTGTGCTCTAAGAACTTAGTAGTATGAACATTATTAATCTTTATCCCAACTATACATGAGCTTCTCCAGCGTACCCTTTGTCGAGAAGTAAATAGCATCATCTCGTGCCTCCCAAGTGTATACCGCACCACATCTACAATAAGGATCTCCTTCGTATGCTATAAAGAATTTATGATATTCCAGATTAGCACCTTTCCACAAGGTACATTTGAATCTCGTAAGGAGGATGACATGATCATGAAAACTAAAATTGTATGCAACATCGTGAAATCTCACAAAGTGGTCACCTAAATCGTCGTCTCTGGATTTGCAATGGACTTTGAGAGTACTATGGCTAAGAGTAAGGTTGTTTTGAAAAGCTACGGTGTTTTTGTGGCATCTAGCTTCATTCGACCCAAAATGCAAAGCAATTATAAGAGACATGATGAAAACAAATACAAGATTCATTTTTTTTTTTTAATAAATAAACTTCTCTATAGAACTTGGGAGGATCGTGAAATACTTATTTATGTAAACAAATGTAAATGTAAACAGCGGTTTGTTCGATCCCTCTCGTTTGGTTTTTGTACGCCATTTGGTAGACTTTATATAGATTTCATTGGTGTCAGGGATCCTCTAAAAGCAAATTTTAGTAAAGGTGTTCATAAATCAAGCTGGATTCTACATCATATAGGTTTATTATTTATGTTATTAATTTTTTTTTTAAACTTTAGTTCATTTTAACTTTTCATAACCATTAATGCAGTAACTAAATTTGTCGCTCTAGTGAAGAAAAATCTAAATGTCTATTTAAAAAAAAAAGTTTTTGGGGTTTTTCTTTTTATTAATTAAAGAAAATTCCACATTTTTCATTAACACTTTATGTTAATGAACTCTTGAATGTGAATAATATACTAACCAAAGACAATGCTTTTGCTAGATACTCCTATAAAAATCTAAATGTCTATTTAAAAAAAAAAGATTTTGGAGGTTTTCTCTTTATTAATTAAAGAAAGTTCCACATTTTTCATTAACACTTTTCAGTTAGATATGACATGCAAAATTATTATTATTTTTTTTTTTCCGTTAGAATATTGAGCCTATTTCCGTTAGAATATGGAACCTATTTCCATTAAAATATAGATGATCATTTTTTCATAACTTATTATATATGATTTGGTAAGATAGAAAATATGATAAATATTCAATTTTTGTTTTCCGTTAGAATATAGAACATTTTTCTGTTAGATTATGACATGCATTTTTTTTTCCGTTAGAATATGAAATATTTTTTCTGTTAAAATATGAATGATCTTTTTATTTAACATATTTTTAGTTAGTTTTTTTTTTTTTTTTTTTTTTTGANTCATGTCATCATGTGAGTTATAATTATCTTACATGTCGCGACTACATCGCGCGCATCTGGCTTTATATACTGTAATAATAATAATAATAATAGTATAGATAAGAATATAGTACTTGATTAGTTTATTTACGGTTTATCTAAGAAAACCATCTTTTACTTTATTAAATTATAGTTGACGACGGTTAATTTTCCCTTCTAATTCTATAAATGGATACTTGCAAGTACGAGCGCGGAGAAGAAGCCCTAAGAGAGCAGAACGATGGAGAGAGAAAAAAAGGTGACATGTAGAGACATGCGTTGGTCAGAGATCTGTCTCGACGCCTTGCAACTGATCCTCGAAAGCTTGAGCTTCCCTGATTTCCACCGAGCGAGAACAGTCTGTTCCACCTGGTACTCCGTTTCTAAATCATGCGTAGCCGGATCGCGGCACCGGTACCCATGGCTGATTCGTTTCCCGTCCGTCTCGCAATCTTGCAGTATCTTCGATCCTGTAGCGCGCAAGACCTACAAGATGACAAGCCTCGGACTCGAGTTATCCCAGAGCCGCTGCCTTGCGACTTACGGCAGCTGGCTGCTGATGCTTAACCCTCGTACCGATTTCTCCGTCGTAAACGTGTTTTCCGGCGAGAGGATCAGTCTCCCGTACCTATCGCTCCGAGGCGAAAAGAGATTCCGGAGAAAAGACGACGGCGATTTCTTCCTCGAACACTCTCGGACCGACCGCGAGACGATCCTCAACAAGTACGTAAAGACGGCTGTGTTGTGGATCGACGAGAAGACGAGAGATTTCGTGGTGAGTTGGGTTTACAACAATCGATACTTGTTCTCTTACAAGAGAGGAGACGATTGCTGGTGGCATTTTCAAGGCACAGAGTGCTTAGACATGGCTTACAAGGACTCGAAGCTCTTTGTTTACACCTCTGATCATCACATCAAGATCCTTGATTACTCCGGCGCCGGCGATTTCGCTTCTCCTCCTCCGAACGAGATCACCGGAGAGAGAAACCCGTATCTGAATGTTCGTCCGTTTCGCTTTCTTCCTCAACCGGAGGAATACTTTTGGAAGGCGAGAGTAGCGGTCGCTGATTCAGGGGATGCGTTGATCGTTGTGAGCTTGAAAGGGTTCCCTGAGAACAAAGAGACGCGTTTGTTCTACGTCTTTAAGATGAATCTTGAAGGAGACGAATGGGAACGGTTGGATTCTTTGGGAGATGATAAAGTGTTGGTTTTTGGTGATGGGGTTATAGCAGCAGCTACTGGTGGAGGAGAGAAGATCAAGAGAGATTCGATCTATTTCGTTCCTGATGATGTTTGGCCGTTTAATGATCGTTCAATGCTTGAAAATTGTGGTACGTTTGAACTTGCAACAACCAAATTTAGCTGGTCTCGATGTCCTTTTTTCCTCTCCAACATTCGCTGGTTTGTTCCAGGTTCTGATAGAAAACAATGATCATCATCAACCACACGGCTCTTGTTTTTTTTTTACATAGAATCTATATGAATTCCACCAAAGTTTGGTTCATTGGATTATATTCTTGATAAAATCACATTGTTTTGAAAACAAAAATTCTGTGTTAACTTGAAAAATATGAGCAATTTTTGGAGCAAATTCACTTCATCTCTCTATGTACTGGCTTCTTCTGCTGCTGTTGTCTGAGGTTGTTCATGAACTCTATTTTGTCTCATTATAGGTGCAATCAACTTCCAAACTGTATTCAAACCCAAAATCAATACACAAAAACATTTTTATAAGAGATTTGGTTAGAAAGTTTTGCAACTACTATATCTCTCATCTTATCTTATACTATCTTTATGTTCTTTAATATTTGATGTTTTAGAGTTTTCACATAGATTAAGAAAAAATTAATACTCCCTCTGTTTCCGAATATAAGATTTTTTAGACTTTTCACACAAATTAAGAAACATTTACTGTTTAACAATAAATGATTTATTTTTTTAATCAAACCACATTTTAATAAATATTAACCAATAGAATTTCAAGAATTCAATTACTTTTAATTAATGGTTCTTGAAGTTTGTAAAAAATAACTTAAAAATTCTAAAACATCTTATATTTTGGAACAAGAAAAAATTCTACAACATCCTATATTCTGGAACAGATGGAGTATTTAACTATTAGTGCATTACTTTTTCACTTTGAATAACTATTAACCAATCAAAATTATATAATTCTCTTGAAGTTAACATTTTTATGACATTAATTAGCAAAATGTATATTTAATAGTCTAAAAAATCAAATAATAAGGAACAAAATATAGAAGAACAGAGGGAGTATATAATAAAAGATTTTTCTCTCAATTTAACCTATCCACATCAGCAATTTTATCATTATTTTATAAATTAAAATATTCATTTAATACATATCAATTCATATTAATTGTTATTTTTATTTAGTCTATATCTAAAATTTTAATGAAATACAAAAATCCAACTTAAAAAAATAGGAAAAAATACTCGCTAAATTTTTTAATGTTAATTAGATAAAAAAAATATTTTTTAATAAAAGTATATTGTATCTTAACCAAAAATATATATTTATATTTGTCCTATTTAAAATGTTTAATGTATGTGCATTAATTTATTATGAAAGACAAAATAAATATATAATTTTTATGTGACATACATCATTTAAGAGTTAAAATAATTTAATATTTTATTGCAATTATTTATCTATCATTTTATAGTTTCAGTTCCATTTTCTAGTTTAGATAATAAGTAAGATTAAGAACTGAGAAAGAACAAGAAATGAAAACTGAAAAGCACTTAAGTTTATGTTTGAACTTACGGTATATAGCTGCAGCAAACCATTCATTGACTATCTTCACCCATGTGCTTGTCCACCCAACATCCATGCTCCATCTATATATGTTACAATTTCATATATAGTCATGATCTGAAGTTTATGATATGGAGAAGAAATATATGGAATTGTTTCTTACTTGCGAGCTGGATGTGCGAGGTTCCAGCTGATGAACAACATAGCAAAGTACATTGCTCCTAAGGAAAACACAAGATGGAAGAATCCATAGCTGTATGGTATATCGTCTTCTTCTTTAGCGTCGTCTTTATCGAACTCAAACTGTAATTAGATTCAATGTGAGGAAAATGTCCATCTTCAAACTGAGATTCTGTTCATGTTCATGTTCAAGTTCATTTACCTTGAAAGAGTCTGAATCGATTCCGGTTGAGAATGTTGCCATCACAATGGCGCCTATAGCTATAAGGAAACTCTACTCAAAAGAAACAAAAAAAAGATTAAAAAGATTGAGTCAAAGTAAGCCAAAATTCAAGAAGAAGAGGCTTTTTTAGCTCTTACCAGCATTGTAATCCAATCTGTATGACCGTTTTGACTATGCGCATTGCATTTCGTATGTGAAGGTTCACTGGTGCATAACTATGTATACTTTAGTAATGTTTTGAAGAAACCATCCAAACAAATCTCAGATTTTGGTTTTTTTTTTTTGACCTTCTGATTGCAGACCAACATAGGAAGACAATGTATGAAGCCATAATCCCTGAGGAAAGAAGTGTTCTATTCTTCACCATTGAATGCATGGACATAACCATGAGAAGGATTAGAAGAAGAAGAGTCAGTGAGATGAAGAATATATTGTGGAGACAAGCAGTTGAAGATGCATATAAGTAGCACATCACAGCGATCCCGCAAACAGAACCCATGTAGAAAACTGTTGACATGACCAAACCAAAAGAGCATCTGCAGAACACACACACACAGAGTAGTAAGTAAATAGAATAATCACAGAGTTGATGAACAGAGCCAACCTCTGTGAAGACTGATGTAGACTTGCTTACTTTTGCTTACTTTGACCATGGGCCATCCAGTAGTTGTTCCACCAAGTAATGAATTCGATAACACTTACAAGCTGAAGACCAAGAAAAATCCTGCAAAAAGGGTATGATGAGAACTGTATGTTTCTTTTACATAGTTGTTTTACAAGAGAGTGAGCTTGAAAGATGATTTTACCCAGCACCAACACGCGCGACTTCTCCTGTGAGGAAAACATCATTGTTGTGATCCAAAGTCCAAATCAACTCATCAAATGGAAGAAGATTGTAGAGCTATATGTAGTGAGACAAAGAACATACCGTAAATTTGAATGTAAAGCGGAGGTATGAAGAAAGAAGCTACCATGGCTGAAACCAGTAAGATAAACTTAAAGATCCAGTTATCCGAGTGCCAACTGTTTTGAGCTTCGTGGAGTTTCAAAGTGTTCCATGTTGTGAGGAACATAACAAAGAAAAATATCTTCTTTTGTTAAGGATAAATTTCTAAACACTCATAGAACCAAATTACTTAAAATCTCTATAAGCAAAATATTTCACTTTTTTTAGGATACGAAACATCCAAGACTCACACGTAGTACCCCAAGCGTATCAAAACAATAACTTCCTTTTGGTCCACAGCTACTCACATCTGCATTTTGATGGTTTCAAAATTAAGATTCTATAATCACTGAACATCATCAATATTAGATAAGATGTCAAGAGAGATTTATGAGTTTAGTAATTACATGGAATCAAGGCAAGAGCCGTTTGAGCGTAGTCACGGATGAACCAAGCGCAAAGATTTGTAATCAAGAAGATGATTCCGTAGACATAACGAGCTACCAACGAACTCTTCTTCTCTTTGTAGTAAAACAGACTCTTTTCTTCTATTGCTCTTATGATTTCATTATCAAACTGACCAGCCTCTAAGTCAATAGGATGACTCATCTCCGACGATGGTTTCACCTTTGGATCACTCATATTGTTAAAATACCTACAAGAAATTTAAAACATTTCCAGAAAATACTTTAAAAAAAAAAAAAAAAATGCACAGAACAGAACAGTGATTATTCTTTTGAACAAAACAGGATTATAAGAATTGTTTATATCAATCCCTTTATTCCATTTCAAAATGTGAGCAATTTTGATTTGTATAAGATGACATAGAACAAATTATAAAAGGTCTACACTTTAGCTTCAATATTTTTTTCTCCCATTTTTCAGCGTTTCTGTAATTGATTGAAAATATACAATTTTTCAGAAATAAATGGCAATGACAAATACATGGCAATGATGTTAAAAAAATCCTTAGAAGATAAGGATTACATATTAAATGGGAAACTCAGAAGCAGAGGATCAAACCTATAACTGAGCATCTACGAAACTCTATCAGCAATTAAGGAAAGAAAAAATACATTTCTGGCATAAAAATCTGACCTTTCTGGGGAAATGACTGGATTCAGAAAGAAAACGGAAGCCAACTAATAAGAACAAGGCATAGGAAGACGAAGATGAAGCTTGAGAGTTGACGTATGAGTAAATGAGACGAGTGTTGTGTTGTTACACGACAATCTCGTAGAGAGAGTAAATGACTTAAAGAAGAAGCGGTTCGAAATTGGGTTTTTTAAAACAACATATGCTTTGGTTGTGTGGTTTTTATAATATGTAACGGTTTCATTTTAAGGATTAGTGCGCCTCTGTTTCTAGCTGTACGATCTGATGACCTCTTATCTTCATCTCCTTTAACTTGGAATTTTTATTTTTATTTTCCGTTTTGGCTTGGCTACTATATTAGTTATTTTTAATTACGATTCTTTATTCAGAGACACATGTTGGATTTCCGCTCGAGTGTTCCGTGTTATTTATTTAGGTGTAATGATTTTTATTCACATGATTCACATCACATGAAACTTGTTTAGCTGAAAACTTTGAATTTTGTAAAACTTTTTAGAAAATTAAAATAAGAAGAAACATTCCCCGAGCACGAGGAAAGAATACAATGGACAGCCACGTATAAGTAATTACTTTCTGAAACTGAATCCATGATTACTTGTAGTTTAACTATAAGTTTTGGACGTGTGTAGTCAACAGAGACATTAATTTTCTTGCCTAACTCATTATCAAGCTCTAATTTCGTCATTCTCTCATTATTTCTTATACAACTATATTTTTTAACAAAAGAATTTGACTAGTAAGTAGTAACAATATATTTGAAGTGGAAGTATATTCTTAAATTTCAATTTGTTTTTGTCATCTATTTCAGTGGATTTATTCGCATTTTTTTTTACCTTTCGCGGAAGTTCGAACACATGGGTTGTGTTGTGTGGAGAGTTTGACCAACTAACCAAATCAAATCAACTCGTTTCTTTCAGTTTATCCAAGCTGTAAACCAATACAAATTATTAGATTAAAATTATGGTTTACTGCTATAAGTAGGGCAGATTATGGCGCGGACAAACAAGTGAATACAGAAAAAACTTTGGTAATTAGTTCATGACTTCTTTTTGGGCAGAGGAACGTTTGAGGACCCACAAAGTCTCCTAATCATAATCTTCTTCACCACGCGACTTTGAAAAGTTGTTTCACATTCGTAGGCGCTTCCTTTTTCGGGTTAGCATAAATTTATATATTATTATATATCTTTGTTTCGTTCTATGATGCTACACTTCTTGTAAAATCTTTCAATTTTATATATATATATATATATATTTGGAAATATAGTCTGTTACTCTGTTATTTGAAAGTTGAAACACGTATAAACGGCTAAATATCGTGTTAATAAGAGATTTGGGTTTGGTGATAGTTGGCAAGAACAATAAATCTCCAACGGAAACGGGTAACCTCTTCATGACGAGTCCCTACAATATAATCCGAGAAACTTTTGGAAGAAGTTACCTTAATGACTTTGCCAAAAATAAAAACCCTTTTCTTAAAAATATATCATATATCAAATGTGATTTGGAAATCCAAAAATCATGGAAAATCCTGAAGGTTCCTCTCTTCTGATCATGGTAGGAAAAAAAAACAAAGGGTTCCACTAGTGCCTTGTGGATGAATCAACCATAGCATCTGACAACAGATGTGACAGATTCAAAAGATAACACCTACAAGCTAGGGTTTATGGTTTTTCATCAGAAACCCATTCCTCCCATACCGCCCATACCATCCATGCCACCACCGCCCATAGCCGGAGACGCTTCCTCTTTCGTTGGGATCTCAGTCACAACTGCTTCCGTCGTCGTCAACAAAGACGATACACTAACCAATACAACACACAAAGATCAAAATATTAGCAAAACACTACAATAATAAACTAACAAAACTTGACTTATGAAAGTTTTCAAAACGTTGTCTACCTCGCAGCATCAACCAATGCGGTTCTGATCACTTTCACAGGGTCGATAATACCAGACTTTACCATATCGACGTACTCTCCTGGTACAAAAATGCGGAAAGAAGCTATTTCAGTATATAGTGGAAATAACAAGGTGGACCAAGAGAGATTAGAAAGCGAAATTTTTTAATGCATATAAGACTATAACCTTTAGCAGCATCATAACCGAGATCAGGATTATCTTGCTCCAAAAGCTTGCCTACGATTACTGCACCCTCGACTCCGGCGTTGGAGGCAATCGTGTAAACAGGTGTCTGTATCAAAGAAAGATATTGTGTGTTAGGATGGATTCCATAAGCTGTTTGTTTATGTTGGAGAGAATGAAAGATGTGACGAGAGGAATACCCTGAGAGCGTTCTGAATGATTTGGACACCGATTTTCTGATCAAAGTTAGCTGTGGAAAGCTTGTCAAGCTCTTTTGACGCGTACAAAAGAGCAACACCACCACCTGTACTTCACACAGCAGTGATGTTATTTATTTGGTGTCTGACGAACTTATACCAAAGTTGGTCTTAGGGAATGAATTCAGATAAGTCTTTTTACCTGGAACAATGCCCTCTTCTACAGCTGCTTTGGTGGCATTTAGAGCATCGGTTACTCTATCTTTCTTTTCGCCAACTTCTGACTCACTCGCTCCTCCAATCTAATATCATTATCGGTTTTGCATCAATAAACTTTCAGTCAATTAAAGTGCTCCAACAGAGATGTTTCAGTTTCGTTACCTTTAGTACAGCAACACCACCAGAAAGCTTAGCCAACCTTTCTTGTAACTTCTCCTTGTCATACTCAGACTCGCTTGCATCAAGCATGGATCGAATCTGTGTGATTCATTTCAGATTTAAAACAGAGTTCACATCCTTTCCAGTTGGCAAAAGAGTCGCTCCATTACATGATAATAGCTAAAAAAGTATAAACCGACCTGTTCACATCGTTCCCCAATTGATTTCTTGTCACCAGCCCCATCAAGGAAAACAGTGTCGTCTTTGGATACAGTTATCTGTTCACAAATAAAAACCATGTGAATATAAATTGTATGTAAAAAGTATATTGGAAAATGAGAATAAGCTGAAGGAATTGAGGCAAACGAACCTTTTTGCAGTTTCCAAACATACTGAGGTCGACCTTCTCGAGATTCATACCCAACTCTTCTGTTATTACCTGTAAGATGAAATCATCAAGGGAACATTATAGCTCATGCACATTAGTGTGAATGTGATTGTCTTGGTAGATAGTAAAACAGGAAGCTGGGCTTGCCTGGGCTCCGGTGAGGATAGCTAGATCGTGTAAATTGGCCTTTCGGTTTTCTCCAAAACCAGGGGCCTTCACGGCACAGACCTACAATGTGGTATGGCATTTACATCAATCCAAGAAAATTAAATTTCCAATAAGACGTAGTAAACCAAAAGGCTAAAAAGAAAAAACCTTGATTCCAGCACGAAGTTTGTTCAGAATTAGCACGGCAAGAGCATCACTCTCCAAATCCTCTGCAACGATCAGCAGAGGCCTTTGCTTCTGAAATAAGGGCAGAGAAAATAAACGTTGATCTTCAGATACAAAGTAACTTTATGAATATCAGCAGACATTACTGACACTCAAGAAATCATCAAAGTGTTTATACCTTGAGGGCTAGTTCTAAGACTTTCACCATAGAATTCAAATTGGAAATTTTCTTCTCGTGGATTAGAATGAGAGGATCTTCTAGTTCCTGCACACCATATTTATACAGAAGAAGTCAAACGCCAAGCTCCTTAAATTGATAAAAGCAACAAGTTGTGTGAATCCTTACACATTTTTGGTTTTTCTGGTTTGTTATGAAGTATGGGGATATGTATCCTCTGTCAATCTTCATACCCTCGACAACTTCAAGCTCGTTATATAAGGTCTTGCCATCCTATATCAAGAGATGATAGCATAAGTCACCATAAGAAATAAGCAAAAATAAATTCAACATTTAGAGAACAAATTAAACTCACTTGAATTGTGATTACTCCCTCTTTGCCAACACTTTCCATAGCCTTTGCAATCAGTTCACCAATTTCTCTGTCTCCATTAGCTGATATTGTTCCAACTTGGGCAATCTCTTCAGAAGTGCTAATCATGCGTGCTCGGCTCTTCAAGTTCGTCACAACAGTGTCAACTGCCAACTTGATACCACGCCTTAGGTCCATTGCATTCATTCCAGCAGCAACTGATTTACAACCTTCCGTGAAGATAGCACGTGTAAGGACTGTAGCACACGTTGTTCCTGTAGATGATACCAATACAAAAACACCAATTAATATGGGTATTGGGTAGATAGGAGACTTCATAACCCACCTACCAAAGACTGAAAAAAAGAAAAGGTTTTAGTACAATGAGATGGAGTCATTACCATCACCAGCAACGTCGTTTGTGGCGTTAGCAACCTGTTTGACAAGACTGGCACCAACGTTCTTAACTCTGTCCTTGAACTCAATGCTCTTGGCAACAGTAACACCATCCTTTGTCACCTTTGGTGCACCCCAGCTTTGTTCGATGATGACATTACGGCCCTTCAAGGATAAGGAAATTTAATAAAATGGTTTTAGAATGTGTTATCAGAGACTGTGGAGTAAGAAACTTTCGCTAGATTCACTTGAAATAACAGAAACGATCTTAAGCAAAAGTTTATACCTTTGGCCCCATAGTGACTTTAACTGCATCAGCAAGCTCCTCGACACCTCTAAGCATTAAAGCCCGAGCTTCAACACCGAATCTTATGTCTTTTGCTGCATAATTCCTAGTAGAACTTAGCCTGCTTGTACAGTTTCTTGCAATCCTGTTGAAACCAAGAACGATTAAAAAAAAAAAAAAACCATTAATGAATGAATACGAAACAAATTTCAGAAGTACACAGAAAAGGAAGAAGCTACAGTCATCTATGAAGTAAACCGATGAAGAAAAATTCAGCTAATTGAGATTTCTGCTAACATTTTGATCGAAATTCGGGTAACTCAGAACTAAACTCATACATATCTCTACCAATCCCAGTTAGTTTCTAGCAATTTTCCGATCTCCGAGAAACCAATCAGAAACAAATCGCATCCACAGATAAAACCCAGAAGCCGAATAGATCTTACCTAGCTTTTGAAGCAATGTTGGTGGCAAGTCGATACATGGTGATAGATTTCTCACTCAGCCGAGAAGACTACGATTCCTTCAGAAGAGATCGAGCTAAAGAGAAGCTAAATTTACAATTTGGCACTGCAGAAGAAGTTAAGATAAAGAAATGAAGCAGAGCGAAGATTCTAGAAGCAGCCTAAGGTTTAGGGTTTTACGTTTTCTCCAAGCTCATTTGACTGGTTTAGATTTAGCATCCGATATTGGATCCGGGTCGAGTTTAATGGGCCTTGTGAAGCCCAGTTCATTATTACAGGAAGGATATGGGAAGAATCAATCGCTCTACAAAAATAATCTTCTTCACCACGCGACTTTGAAAAGTTGATTCACATTCGTAGGCGCTTTCTTTTTCGGGTTAGCAATAAATTTAGATATTATTTATCTCCTGTTTCGTTCTATGATGCTATACTTCTTGTAAAATCTTTCAATATTTATTTATATATTTGGAAATAGAGTCTGTTACTTTGTCATTTGAAACACGTATAAACGGCTAAATCGTGTTAATAAGAGATTAGGTTTTGGTGATAGTTGGCAAGAAACAACGGACACGGGTAACCTCTTCTTAAAGAGTCCCTACACTATAATCCGAGAAACTTTTGGAAGAAGTTACCTTAATGACTTAAACCAAAAATAAAAACCCTTTTCTTAAAATTATATCATAATCAAATGTGATTTGGAAATCCAAAAATCATAGAAAATCCTGAAGTTTCCTCTCTCTTCCGATCATGGTAGGAAAAAAAAAAAAAAGGGTTTCCAATAGTGGCTTGTAGATGAATCAACCATAGCGACAACAAATGTGACAGATCAAAAAGATAACCTACAAGCTAGGGTTTATGGTTTCTCATCAGAAACCCATTCCTCCCATACCGCCCATACCACCCATGCCACCACCGCCCATAGCCGGAGACGCTTCCTCTTTCGTTGGGATCTCAGTCACAACTGCTTCCGTCGTTGTTAACAAAGACGATACACTAACCAATACAACACACCAAGAACAAAACATTAGCAAAACACTACAATAAACTAACAAAACTTAACTTATGAAATTTTTCAAAACGTTGTCTACCTCGCAGCATCAACCAATGCGGTTCTGATCACTTTCACAGGGTCGATAATACCAGACTTTACCATATCGACGTACTCTCCTGGTAAAAAAATGCGGAAAGAAGCTATTTCAGTATATAGTGGAAATAACAAGGTGGACAAAGAGAGATTAGAAAGTGAATTTCTTTAATGCATATGAAAATGTAACCTTTAGCAGCATCATAACCGAGGTCAGGATTATCTTGCTCCAATAGCTTGCCTACGATGACTGCACCCTCGACTCCGGCGTTGGAAGCAATCGTGTAAACAGGTGTCTGCATCAAATAAAGATCTTGCGTGTTCAGATTCTATACGCTGTTTGTTTATGTTGGGGAGAAGATGAAAGATGTGACGAAAGGGATACCCTGAGAGCGTTTTGAATGATTTGGACACCGATTTTCTGATCAAAGTTAGCTGTGGAAAGCTTGTCAAGCTCTTTTGACGCGTACAAAAGAGCAACACCACCACCTGTAATTCACACAACAGTAATGTAATTTATTTGTCTCACCAACTTATACCAAAGTTGGTCTTAGGGAATGAATTCAGATAAGTCTTTTTACCTGGAACAATGCCCTCTTCTACAGCTGCTTTGGTGGCATTTAGAGCATCGGTTACTCTGTCTTTCTTTTCACCAACTTCTGACTCGCTCGCTCCTCCAATCTAAAACCATTACCGGTTTTGCATCAATAAATTTTCAGTCAATTAAAGTGCTCCAACAGAGATGTTAAGAGACCAGTTTCATTACCTTTAGTACAGCAACACCACCAGAAAGCTTAGCCAACCTTTCTTGTAACTTCTCCTTGTCATACTCAGACTCGCTTGCTTCAAGCATGGATCGAATCTGCATGATTCATTTCAGATTTTAAAACATAGTTAACATCCTTACCAGTTGGCAAAAGAGTCGCCCCATTGCATGATAATAGTTAGAGAAATGTAAACCGACCTGTTCACATCGTTCCCCAATTGATTTCTTGTCACCAGCCCCATCAAGGAAAACAGTGTCGTCTTTGGATACAGTTATCTGTTCACAAATAAAAATCATATTAATATAAATTGTATGTAAAAAGTATAATGGAAAATGAGAATAAGCTAAAGAAGTTGAGGCAAACGAACCTTTTTGCAGTTTCCAAACATACTGAGGTCGATCTTCTCGAGATTCATACCCAACTCTTCTGTTATTACCTGTAAGTTGAAATCATTAAGGGAACATTATAGCTCATGCATATTAGTGTGAATGTGGTTCTCTTGGTAGATAGTAAAACAGGAAGCTGGGCTTGCCTGGGCTCCAGTGAGAATAGCTAGATCGTGTAAATTGGCCTTTCGGTTTTCCCCAAAACCAGGGGCCTTCACGGCACAGACCTGCAATGTGGTATGGCGTTTACATCAAACCAAGCAAACTAAATTTCCAATAAGACGTAGTAAACCAAAAGGCTAAAAAGAAAAAAACCTTGATTCCAGCACGAAGTTTGTTCAGAATTAGCACGGCAAGAGCATCGCTCTCCAAATCCTCTGCAACGATCAGCAGCGGCCTTTGGTTCTGAAAAAAGGGCAGAGAAAATAAACGTTGATCTTCAGATACAAAGTAACTTTATGAATACCAGCAGACATTATTGACACCAAAGTGTTTATACCTTGAGGGCTAGTTCTAAGACTTTCACCATAGAATTTAAGTTGGAAATTTTCTTCTCGTGAATAAGAATGAGAGGATCTTCTAGTTCCTGCAAATCATATTCATACAGAAGACATCAGACGCCAAGCTCCTTAAATTGATAAAAGCAACAAGTTGTGAATCCTTACACATTTTTGGTTTTTCTGGTTTGTTATGAAGTATGGGGAGATGTATCCTCTGTCAATCTTCATACCCTCGACAACTTCCAGCTCGTTAAACAAGGTCTTTCCATCCTGTATCAAGAAGGCGATAGCATAAGTCACGATAAGAAATAAGCAAAAATAAATTCAACATTTAGGGATCAAATTAAACTCACTTGAATTGTGATTACTCCCTCTTTGCCAACACTTTCCATAGCCTTTGCAATCAGTTCACCAATTTCCCTGTCTCCATTAGCTGATATTGTTCCAACTTGGGCAATCTCTTCAGAAGTGCTAATCATGCGTGCTCGGCTCTTCAAGTTCGTCACAACAGTGTCAACTGCCAACTTGATACCACGCCTTAGGTCCATTGCATTCATTCCAGCAGCAACTGATTTACAACCTTCCGTGAAGATAGCACGTGTAAGGACTGTAGCACACGTTGTTCCTGTAGAGGGTACCAATACAAAAACAGCAATTAATATGGGTGGATAGGAGACTTAATAACCCACCTACCAAAGACTGAAAAAAGAAAAGGTTTTAGTACAATGAAATGAAGTCATTACCATCACCAGCAACGTCGTTTGTGGCGTTAGCAACCTGTTTGACAAGACTGGCACCAACGTTCTTAACTCTGTCCTTGAACTCAATGCTCTTGGCAACAGTGACACCATCCTTTGTCACCTTTGGTGCACCCCAGCTTTGTTCGATGATGACATTACGGCCCTTCAAGGATAAGGAAATTTAATAAAATGGTTTTAGAATGTGTTATCAGAGATTGTGGAGTAAGAAATAGCACAGAGAACTGTTGATTCACTTGAAATAACAGAGACGATCTTAAGCAAAAGTTTATACCTTTGGCCCCATGGTGACTTTAACTGCATCAGCAAGCTCTTCGACACCTCTAAGCATTAAAGCCCGAGCTTCAACACCGAACCTTATGTCTTTTGCTGCATAGTTCCTAGTAGAACTGAGTCTGCTTGAACAGTTTCTCGCAATCCTGTTGAAACAAAGAAAGATTTTTAAAAATACCATTAATGAATGAATACGAAACAAATTTCAGAAGTACATAGAAAAGGAACAAGCTACAGTCATCTATGAAGTAAACCGATGAAGAAAAATTCAGCTCAATGCGATTTCTGTAACATTTTGATCGAAATTCGGGTAAATCAGAACTAAACTCATACACATCTTTACCAATCCCCATTAATTTCTAACAGTTTCCGATCTCCGGAAAGCTAAACAGAAACAAAATCACAAAAAAAGCAGCATTCAAATCGCATCGACAGATAAAACCCAGAAGCCGGATAGATCTTACCTAGCTTTTGAAGCAATGTTGGTGGCAAGTCGATACATGGTGATAGATTTCTCACTCAGCCGAGAAGATTACGATTCCTTCAGAAGAGATCGAGGCTAAAGAGGAGCTAAATTTACAATTTCGCACTTGCACAAGAGGTTAGATAAAGAAATGAAGTAGAGCGAAGAAGACTCTAGAAGCAGCCTAGGGTTTAGGGTTTTGCGTTTTCTCCAAGCTCATTTGCCTGGTTGAGATTTAGCATCCGATATTGGATCCGGCTCGAGTTTAATGGGCCTTGTGAAGCCCAGTTCATTATTACAGTAAGTAAGCACATAAAAAAAAAAAAAAAATCACAAAAATAAAGAAAAAACAAAAAGTAATAGGATTACACATTTCTGATTGTCTTCCTCGTAATCCCTAGAGCACTCGATTAACGAATTTGGGGGATCAAACAGTAATCGATCGGGGTTGAAGATGACGGAGGCGATGATAAGGAAGAAGCCAGGGATGGCGAGTGTGAAGGATATGCCATTGCTTCAGGATGGTCCACCACCGGGTGGGTTCGCGCCGGTCCGATATGCTCGTCGGATCTCCAATACGGGTCCAAGCGCCATGGCCATTTTACTTACCGTTTCAGGTGCCTTTGTTTGGGGGATGTATCAAGTCGGCCAGGGCAACAAAATTCGCAGGTAAGATTACGATATGTAAATAGCTCATCGCTCACATTTCACCTTTTTCTCTATCGGATTCGCGTGGAAATGAAATTCTAGGTTGACTTGTGTGTTCTCTGTAGTGAGTGGTTATGGATTTTTGGAGTAATTTGGGGTTGAAGTTTGCAATTTCCTGTTTCTTAGACTTAAAAGTGGTTATAATTTAAAGGGGAAGTAAAGTTTTGGTTTTTTTTTTTTTTTTTTATTTAACCCAATTTTACAGCTAACTTAACGAACCTATGAGCTGTGGTGAAGAAAGCAATCTAATTTGCAACTTTGATGATACTAGTCACTTGGATTTTGGTTTCTAGGTGGTCACATGGCGAGTTATTTGCTTGATTAGTATCGATTTTGTGTAGTTTACAACTAGTAAGAGACAACACTGTTAGTTTTCTTGGTGTATAACACACTCTGCTAGTTTCCATTGGTCAGGGATTCTAATTTCCTAAATGATGACGAAAATGTCAAAATGAGCACAATGTATTAACACCAAAGTTCTAATTAAGATTGTTGTGATGATAGAGCGTTGAAGGAGGAGAAATACGCTGCCCGCAGAGCAATTCTTCCCATTCTTCAAGCAGAAGAAGATGAAAGGTATCTTTTTTCTGATTCCACAAACTCATCAGTACGAAAGCGTGGTTCATTGAATCCTAAGTGTTGATTGTTAAATAGGTTTGTGTCTGAGTGGAAGAAGTATCTAGCTTACGAGGCTGATGTGATGAAGGATGTTCCTGGATGGAAAGTTGGTGAAAACGTTTATAACTCTGGTCGTTGGATGCCTCCAGCTACAGGAGAGCTTCGTCCTGATGTCTGGTAATTATATCAATGGCTCCTACTGATGATGATGAATGTTGTGTAAGCATTATAGAACCTTGATCTGTCTTTTCTTTTGTCTTTCTTTCTTCTTATCGTATAATAAGAGAAATGATATTCATACACAGTTCATGTATTGGTATTGAGAAACACAATTCTGTTTTTAATTCATCCACACTTTTTTGCCTCTGTCAATCGCACAAAATGAGTTTCTCAGATAGATCTTGTTCTTATTTTATCAAATTATAAACTCTCTAGATCATTTGAGTTCTATGATCAAACAGTAGATTTGAAATGTGAAACGATTACATTAGATAAATGGTTACGAAACTGATTTCAACAACAAGAGGTTACGAAACTGCTTTCAGAGTTATACATTTAGAAGTTTCTTGCCTTACAAGTAAGTATTGGCTGGCTTTAACACTAACCATCCCTGAAGTGAATAAACCTACAAGAATCATATCGACAGAGAGAGAGAGAGAGAGCTCAAGATGCCCTCTGAAATCCCTACGCGACCAAACCTATTGAGATTCTATATACCGTAAATCTGTGCAAGAGGGGACTACTATACAATTTGTTTCCTTGCTATAAAATAGTCGAATCAGTGGTCAGATGAAGAAGGGACCAATTAGGTCTCAGTCCTTAAGAAAGAGGAAGCTAGGGTTATCAGCGAGTTCGATCGCTGGTTTTACATTGGTAAAGTCCTTCTCTTGCATGGAATTGGAGATTTCATCGGCTGTGAAGGGGATGCTGAGTTCCACAAAGTCAATATTCAAGAGGTTATAGGGATGACAATATCTGACTAATCCGGAGAAATTAAAGGGGCTTTTTAATATTTATAATACCTGGAATCATTGTTTAACAAGAAGGAACGGCTGTCTTCGTCTTCGTCTCCATCTGTCATTAGAAGTTTCAGGTTGGAAATCACCTGCATCGATAGAAGCATGAAGCAGATAATGAAAAGCTAGGAGATTTGGAATATGTATTTTGGTTTATTCGGGAGATGTTCAGAGAAAACAATGACATACATCTGGAGATACATTCTGATCCTTGTGGTCATTAGATTTGCAGAGGGTACATATTCTATACAATTGCTGAGTACTAAGAGCCTGAGAGATTCAAGAAAGAGAGAGAGAGAGAGAGAGAGAGAATAAGAGGGTGAAAATTAGCATTTTTAATCTTTGAAGGAGTGTTTTAGAACAGAGAAGCAGGGAGTAGTTACCGGGCAGAGATTAGTTGTAAGATCATCATATGTAATTGTGGACTTCTGTTCTGTAACCTAAAAGAAAAATCCAGTGATATATTCAGGAAAAAGGAAAA
Organism: Noccaea bulbosa; assembly: GCA_900406535.1. Lineage (NCBI taxonomy): Eukaryota > Viridiplantae > Streptophyta > Magnoliopsida > Brassicales > Brassicaceae > Noccaea > Noccaea bulbosa. The sequence continues at coordinate 23,419 of OVBJ01000334.1, forward strand.
AACGAAGAGTGTTCAAATGTTAATTTGAGTTCATAAGAGACAGACCAGGAGCATTACGGCTTGTCTTGTGTGTTTGAGTTCATCCCATGAGGATCCTACAAACTGCATTCAGAAGAATTAAATTGACAAGAGAATAAACTTACCTGTTAGGTTACAAAGATCATTTTAGAAAAATGAACTTACCTCTTCAGTTGCCTCGCTACACCATGATTCCAGTTCGTTTAGCCAAGCATTTACCTTTTTACCCATGGTGAATGTGCAGCATTCTCGTTGTAGAAGGCTGCATTAGTTAGATTAAGGATTTCGGTTTAATAATGTCTGATGGCGTGATAGGTGATGAGGGAATGTAAAAACTTTTACCTGTTTAAAACTTGAACATTGATGTCTTGGAATGTTTGACTGAAGATCTTCTGAGCAAGAAACGGAGGGACCTGGACGAAGAAGTTTGTCAGAGGGGAAACTGAGGAGTAAAAAGAAGCAAAAACAATCTTTAATCCTCAAATACAGAAAATTTCTTACGTAATTTTTCTTCACTCTGCCGAGAAGCCGACTCAAAAGATCTACGATGTCTTGCCAAGCTTTTGCTGGTGAATTCTCTGCGGATGGCTTTGCCTGAGGATTCTCTTCTTCAGATAGGTTTTCCTGTGAATTCTCTTCAGATGGCTTTGCGGGTGAAACACCTTCAGACAGCTTATCTGGCGGACTCTCTTCAGATGGCTTTGCCGGTGAATTCTGTTCGGATGACTCAGCTGCAGGTGAATTCTCTGCGGAGGACTTAAGTGATGAATCTTTCAGTTCCTGAAGTCAATAGTTGACGACTAATAGGTGAGATGGTCTTTTCTTGCAGAGACTATTACCTGAAAATATCGATTTGTTTTGTATCCAAAGATAGGTCTACCTGAATGCAGGACGAAAGCACAGTTGCTACTTCTCTCTTCACGTTTTCTTGAAATATTCCATATATGGTTTCAACGTAGGCTGTAAGCTGCTGCTTGAAAAGTAAAGCGGGATATCGAGCATCTACTTGTTTCACTACGTCACCTGAAAGGCTGGCTGAAGAAGGTGAACGGAAACCCTGACACATAGCCAGTCATGTTAGAGGAAGTCAGCTGTAGGACTATTCCTGAAGTCCATGAATAAGGTCTTGTTACCTGTGTCATCCTCCCGAAAAATGAAGTTGGCTGAGGAGGTTTCTTCGGACTTGCACCAGTTGTGCTATGGGTTTTCAAGCTTCTTTGAAGCAAGAACAGCAGCGTAGATGTGTTTGTTAGCCAATAAGCCAAATGGTTATCATCTTCGGGGTGCTGAAAGTGGACCGAACGCAAAGCATGATGCCAAGATGTCAAATTCAATCGATATCTAAGCTTTTCTATTTCCTTTTGACAGAGAAAGTATTTGTAAACTTAATTTCACCTCTATCGCAGAGCCAAAAATAGGAACAATACGGTCAAAGATACTGGTTTTCTCTGCTTCGAATACTTTCCAGTGTATGAGACATTTGTATATTGTAAATGCTGCAACAGGCTTTCCGTGGCTGAAACCAACATATTGTGAAATACATTTGAGAAGGACGTCAACATGTTCCTGCATCATAGAAACATGACATAACTAACTAACCAATGAAAACAAGTATTGCATTACTATGACTGATGTTTTTTTCAGGTACATACATGGGGTTGTCTTTCAATCCGAGATCCTCTAAAAGAGGATGTCCCGAACCTTCTTGATGGTATAGGAGCAAATGATTCCTGTAAGAAAGAGAGAGATTTCTATTAGAAAGCGCTGGTAACAAAGACCTACGAAGATAATTTTAAGTGTATACAAGAACATTTCATCTAGTTTTTCACTTACAACACGATTCCCGTTCTCCAGTGGCTGCAAGAGGTACGTGAAAAGGAAGAGGTCAAGATTTTTCTTGAAAAAAATTCTATATAAGAATAGAGATTGCGTAGAGAATTTTACCGGGGGTCCTGTAAATGACACCTGAGGTGACATTTTCCGAGAAGCTGAATGAATCAGTGCTTGCTGCCGAAGAATTTTGTCTTCTGTTTCCATGTCAGAGACTTTTTCCTCGAGCCTAAACAAAAGAGTAAATAAAGTAACCCATATGTAGTAACTATTGCCAATGCAAACTTGTACCAAATAAAAGATAGAAGATTAAAACTCTGGACAAAGATATTGCAAATACCTTTGCATAGATGTTTTTAACTCTATTAGTTTTGTCTCTGCGTCTACAACCTGCTTAAGCCTCTCTTCGCAAAGTCTACTTGCTTCCTCATGCTTCTTCTCTGTTTCTTCTATTTTCTTTTCCAACAAATCTACCAGATCCTGTGGAATTTTAATAAATTTAAGAGAGACATAACCCAAAAACTTGTGATGGAGAAGGACACATTTTCTGAAAACCTTACATATAAATCTTTGTTTTCAGCAGCAAGCTTGTTGGTTATTTCATCATCAACCTCAACATCCTCTATTAAGCTCTCTTCTTCTAGCATGTGTGTCCCCTCCTTTTCCTCGTTTGGTGAATCATTCCCATCGTTTTCATTATTTTCCTTCTCTAACGAACTCACCAGTGCCTGACAAGTGTCATACATCAGATCAATGAGAAAAACAAACTTGAAAACACTAAAAGGAGCATGAGTCGAGCTACTTCCCTACAGCTTTACCTCGAGACGTTCATTCTCAGCTGCTAGATTACTCACGATCTCATAATCAGATGAAGAACTCTCCTTCAACTGCTCTGTGATATTTGAGCTTGTTTCGTCGTCTTTTCGATCTAATGCATCAATTTTCTTCTCCAATGAACTTACCAACCCCTAAGAAATATTGTGCTTGATGAGGTATAAATTATGAAATTCTGAAATCTGAAATGAAATTATTTTCCCGCGAAACTGGACTGTGTTTCACAATCAATATCAAGAAATCCTACCTTCAGTTGTTGATTTTCAGCTTCGAGTTTGACGATTACATCTTGCTCAATGACGGAAACCTCCTGTTTTATTCGATCTTCCCTTAGCTTACCTGTTTCTTCATATATGGTCTCGGATTCATCATCTTTCCTTTGTAATGAGCTCACCAACTCCTTCGAATTTATAAGAAAACAGAATACAACAGAGGAACCACAATCATACATTTAGATATGTAACCTTTTAACCCATAAACAGAAGAACGAGGAACAAAAAGTCCATATCTAAAACATTTATGGGCTTACCTTGAGATGGTCATTTTCTGCAGCAAGATCATTCGTCATTTCCAGCTCCTTAGCAAGTTCTTCAAATTCAAATTGCATGTCTTGTAAAGCGGACCGCAACTTCGAGATCTCCTCACTTTTGGTTTCTTGAGTTTCCCCGAGCTGAAGTTTCATATCTTTTAAAGCTGATCGCAACTCTTCAACTTCTTGATTTTTGGCTTCCTCAAGCTCTATCTGCATCGGTAGGCAAATCAGATGCCTCACACAGACATAGAAAGTATTATGGTACGAGGAAATAAACTATTCAGCGTCGAAAGTTATGTGCGATACCCTCATCTGTTTCTCAAGCTCTAAGCTTGAAGTGAGTTTTTCCAATTCCTTTTCTAACTTAGTCTTAGCGTCTTGGAGGGCTCCTGTTTCCTTAGCAGCCTGGTAAACAAAGAAATCTTAGTAAGTCTCCACATACTGACTATATTAGTTGAAAAATAGAAACACTCATCAACTTGAGTTCTCAAAAGAGGACCTTAAAAGATAGAAAATTCCAATCCAGAACCAGAAGTATACGAGTTTCAACATCTTGACAACTATGTTGAAGATTCGTGTATATTCATAAAGGTAGGATCGTAAAAAATTGGTTTAGAGTAAATAAGAGCTCCAAATGTTAGTAAAGAAAGAATCTCACCATTTTAAGCTTCTGCAATTCTCGGCGTGCGACTTTCACTCTCCAGCCACACTGAGTGGTAATAGTTGCTTTCTTCATTCTTAGATACCGCCGCCGACACAAACATCTTCTGGTTTGACTCTGTGGAATCAGTAACTTGCTTGTTATTGATACTTAAAACAATTTCAGACATCGACAGAAATAAGTTTCGAAAAAAAGTAGAGATAATTGTCATAAAAATGAGGTTTTAAACTTGCTTGAATAATGATTGCCGCTTTTCTCTTCTTCCTGTACCGAAGTTCAACTCGAGCAGCCATTGCACGCAGCCCAGTCTGAACAGAAATAGCTGATATACGCAACTTTTTATAAGCAGTTTGGCATATATATGTCCGCGCCTGCTTCTGAATTCTTAGAGAAGAAGTTTCTCTTCTCATGGCCTCAAACTGAAGGCGTGCAACATGTCCTGCAATCAGTTAAGAGAAGCCTATTGAGACATGAACCTAAATTTGCAGCCACAAATCTACCTGACCTGCAATTGCATATGACATGTCTTACCTCTACAAAAGGCTTGGATTTCAGTTGAAGCAGACTGCAACAGCATATATTTTTTACGAGACTGGTAAGTAAGGACTTTCCTCTGTATGATCCTTGCTGAATGGCCAAGAACTTCAGCTCGGTGGGCATCCAGTTCTGCCATTTGACCTGCCCTAAGAAAGACCTTTGTCTTCCCTATCTGTGATTTTAAAAATAAATGTATTAACAGAATTCATCAAATTTCTCATGGAAATATGGCATTTGAACAAGAGGAAAAGCTCAGATAAGAGTCTTGTCCAGTGTGACCATGAAACATATCCGAGAATGGAAAAATGCCAGTACTTCTTTCTGGACATCACAATAAAATTAGCGATCTAGAAAACAGTGGGGTAAGAATTTGAAAACGCACCTGAAAACCTTTTAGGTCCACTTTTGCTAGTAGCTTTTTGCAAGCATCGACTTCATCAAAGCTTTTAACATAAAAGCCAAAGGCAGCGAAGGTTTATATGAGTCTAAGACCTTAATATCTATTAGCACTAGACTAAGAGTTTGAAAGATTAAATGCAAAAGTTAGTAATGGTGAATCTACCTTCTATTTGTAGCCTCCGGACCCAAAATTTTGAACCTAGTTAAAAATTCATTGAATGGCTTTCTAGTTGGGTATCCAGCACAACTAATCCTAATGGCTTCCATGACCCCCTGAGGCCAGAAAATAATGTTTCACAACATCATGTAAAGTCCGACAATTTGTTGCAGCTGCAAAAATGAAAGCATAAGGTTCTCTGAAACATTAAGCTTACCCCACACCTAAGTTGATGCAGAACATTAGCGTTCTCAAAAATTTCTGGCTTAAGAACGTTATTTGGTTTAACACAGCGTATATAGTGCGGCTCTGTGGTGTTCAACGTCTCGAGCAAAGATTGTAGTTGTTGCTGTATTAAAGTACATGGTGAGAATCACGGTAGAATATATAAGCAGAATGTTTTGAATTTAACATCAGTTTCATACCTTGAATTGTGAGCCTATTGATGAGAACTTTGATGATTTGGAAGATTCCTCTCGCGGTTTTGGAAACAAAGATGAGACAAAAGAACAATCTGAAGAGTTCATGAGAGACTGATGTTCTCCGACAACATAATCTTTGTTCTTGTCCAAAAATTGTTCAGTCTGATAAGTGACCTGAAATTGAACAAGAATACAGCCATCACAACAAGTTTACATTTTGCCAATAACTTCAAGACGATTTCGAGCACACGCTTCTGAAGTAATTTAAGATCACTAACATCACCAGCATAATGGCAGATGGTAAAGTCTGTACGAGCCAATTTCGGTTTGGTAAAACGTTTGTGGCTATTAAATGTCTGGTATAGCTTTTGGGCAAGTGTATCATGTGTCGATCTAGGAAACATACTGTAGAGGCAAACAGATACTCAGCCACTTATTGAAGAATAAATGAAGAAAGAAAGTAAAGACAGTTTCGATACATTACCAAGCCTCATCGATAAGGGCAATAATGCCACCAGGTTTCTGACATGAAACAATTTGATATTAGGAACTGAATATCAACATATACGTCTAAAATTTGTATCATAGGTTCCAACACCACTCATTGCGCTAATACTTACTTTTTCTATAAGATCAAGGACATCCTGATTATCAATGAACTCTATGTAACTCCAGTCAATCTCTTCTTTAGTATACTCTTCTTGCTCCATTTTGAACACATGCTGTAGACAGATAAAAAAAGATGCATGAATATGGATCAACAAAAAATCAGATCAATCAAGAATTAAGACTATGAGAAGAAGAACAGTCACCAACCTGGTTGAAATGCTGTTGCAGCTTCTCGTTTGTCAGGTTTATACAAAATTGTTCAAAACTGCAAAATGTTTGTGAAAAGAGAAAGTAAACATTAGAATTGTAACAAAAGCAATATTACTACTATCAACTTAACCACAGAACTGCTAGGAACAATGAATAATGAAAATATTAATATTGTGAAAGCTAAGGAATTTAACAATAAATCAACAGATCGGGGTTTGAAAAAGACTGATCAGAGAGTATATATGCAGGAAGAAACGTAGCTATTTAGGAATCAAATTGCAAAAGGAAATTTAACATTTGGTGAAAATAAGAGCGTACCGGTTAAGCACCTGTTTGTCTTGAAACTCTCGAATCCATAAATATCCAGGACTCCAATAATGTATTTTGAACTTGGGTCTTGGCCAATGGAATTATTGATCTTAGTCACAAGCCTGACAGCAGCAAATTAGTAACTTTTTAACAATTCAAATCCCAAGAATGATATTAAGCCCTCTGGAAAGAGTCCGTTGTTGTTAACCTACCAATCAAACAATTTAGAATAGACAATCTTGGCAAGAGCATCTCTGCTTAGAGCTGCACTACCAGGATCAAGCGACTTTGTAATGCTTTCACCACGAGTCACCATCACCCTTTTGCACAAGGAGTCCTCTAGAGCTTTCTCATCACACCTACCAACAAAGAGCAATCAGAATTCTAACTCCCGGCGACAAGAAATCTGTAAGAACACAGAATATTTAAGCATATACATGAAAAGTTCTGCAGCCACTTTCAAATGGAACCGGGATTTATCGTCCTTAGGTTCTGCAGCATCCGACTCTTCCCCCTTTTCAAACTCGATGTTACCTAGATGAAGGATAGCAGCAACTATCCGGAAGATTGCATCCTAGAAAAGTAGAATGTAAGAAGAGTTGTTCTCATTAATGATCATGTCAATGACTAATCAGAAAGTACCTGTTCTTCAGAACTAATCCCAACAACGCCCATAGCTTTCCTCGTAGCTAGGTATTCCTTGGAATCATCAATTGCACTCAGTGCATAGCAATTCGATTGATTTAGGTAGTGAAATGTGCTTGGTTTCCCTAACTTATACCGCTCGATTTCCTGAAATCTCATAAACCAAGCTATTTTTGTCAGTATGAAATCTCATATAAGCTCAAGCATTGGACATACAGAGGTTTCATATGTTCGACCCAATGTACCATGTTTACCTGTTCCGGCGCAGAGCAAAGCATGTAAAAGCAATGATAGTTCCTTTCAGGATCAGAAACTTGACAAACTCGTGACCTCTCAAGCAAATATGTTCTAATAGCAGCTCCTGAAATTCTTCCCATATGATTGAACTGGATCTCCACGAATTTACCAAAACGACTGCAATATGAGATTTTCCTATATATGTCAAGTTCTGGCTTCAACAAAATACACAAAACTGGAACAGCCAAGAAATGTGACAGACATTCCACCTTGAATTGTTGTTTCTGACGGTTTTTGCATTACCAAAAGCTTCTAAAACTGGATTTGACTGCACAACATAAACGTAATCCGAGAAGATTAAGAAGACATCTCCAGAGGGAAACTCATTGAGTTCATCTTTAATAAGAAACGTAGATAGTCTATACCTCCAAAACTTGCTGTTCAACAGATCGTCCTTCACTCTCTGCTTTTCCACCCATGTATGCAAGATACTGCATGAGCATCTTTGTGCTCTCTGTCTTCCCAGCACCGCTTTCTCCACTCACCAAGATCGCTTGGCTTACTCCTTCGTTGATCATTTTTCTAAAATTATATTCTTGATGATTGTGAGTCCCCAAAAAAAACTGGTAGCGCGACACTAGTTAAAAGTTTCATCTATGCAACAGGAAGATTACCTGTATGCAGCATCAGCAACTGCAAAAGGATGTGGGCTTAACTCGCCAAAATCTGAGCCCTTGTATTGTTCCATTATCTCATTTCCGTATAGGTGGGGTAGTCTTTTAAAGGGATTCACTGCTATCAATATATTCCCTGTGTATGTCTGGAACCATTTCAAGAACAAATTAGCTTTGTCATGTAACAAATTAGAACCATTTCAAGAACCATTTAAAGGGTTACACGCTGAAGCTTACATATATTTCATTTGCATTGTATCGAGCTTTTAGATTGAGAAGAACCCCTGGTTCATGCAAATACGCGAGCTTTGTCATGTCGTCCACGCCAAGCTCAGGGAACTCAGGATCCTTGGGGTAGACAGCATTTACCTTTGCCACAACCTGCAAAAACAAATGCATCATAAGCTTTTTATAGTCACTACCTATATCGTCACGTAGCTTAAGAACTACACAAAAACTCATTTCTTATCTACGTCTAACAGATTGAGAGAAAGGGGCTAACCGTCTTGGTTTCGCAGTTTACTTTGATTTCTTCATCGTTAACTTCGACTACTTCTCCATCTATCCAGGCTTCATCTGTATCTTCTACCCAGACATTCGACCCCACAGCTACCTTTACTGAAGGAGCCTGATCAAGAGTAAAAAGCATAGAGCTATGTCAAGCTCATTTTTTTGGTTCTCTATACACGCATTTTACAATGAAATCTGCAAGAAAACCTGTCTTCCAATTATGTAATTACTTCAGGTTAAGGATACATAAATATCAACTATAAACCAGATTCATATATCGCATGAGGAAAATTTATGGTGACAGAACAGAAAACAAAAAAAATTACAAAAATGAACAACACGGAGAAATCGCAATGCAGATTAGAGAAGGGAGTCTGGTACCATAATCACCGCCGAATCTGGTCAGATTTTCCTATAAACGATCCCGACTGAAGATTTCCAAACGGGAGAAACATTAGAAAAATTCCCTGAGAACCCAATTAGAAGGTGTTTCCAGTGAAATTTCCTCACCATGGATCCACCAACAGATATTTCACGAACGTTTCTCTCTCTCTCTCCAAGCTTCAGAATCTCTGATCGACGTCAAAAAGCGGAAGATTAAGGGTACATTCACGTCTGCGGACGAAATTTCCCCGACGAAAGCAGAGAAGTTAAACCCCTTGAGCTGTTCAAATGCTCAGAGCACGGAAGAAAGCTGCAGATTATAGCAGAAAACCTAAGAAATTTTCTCGTGTTTTCCCTCGGATTTTCTCTCCTCGTTTTCGCTTTTTGTTTTTCCTTGTTTGATGCTCCATCTACCTCTCTCTCCTCCAGAGAGAACAGAGAATCCACGTAGGCGTGTCACGTAAGCATTTAGCCTTGTGATTCCGAAACTACCCTTATAGTACACCAGGTTTTCAATTCGAACATTCTCGTGGACCAATCCGGTTTATGGTATTCGATTTTCAATGGAGGAGGTGATGACAACGTGGCGCAATTTCCAGTGTACATACATGGAGCAGAATATTTCTTCACTGTTTCTCGATTTGCCGGAGACGTTAATGGCGGATGGAGGAGCTCTTCCGCTTCTTCGTCCCTTGTTGCCGCGGCCATCTATTTTCCTCAGCTTCTCGAACCTCCATATACGGCGTTTCCAAAACCCGGAATCTTCCTCCTCGCGTTCTCGTCTCCTCAACTTCTCTTCCTCGCGCTCTATAGTGGTGAAGTTAATTCCGCTGAATCGCCGGAGATTCAGATATAAAACCAGCGCCGTCGCGGAGGAAGGTAGATATGGACGGACGGAAAGGGGTAAAAGAAGGAGGAAACGGCGGGAGCTTTGGGAAGAGCTCTTCGGGGATAATGTTGAAGACGATGATGGTGGTGGTGGTCGTCGTGTTGATGGTAATGGTGATGTTGACCTGTGGAAGATCTTAGAGGAAATTGTAGATAATGTCTGGATTTTAAAGGTATTTTCATTTTCGACAAGTTTCTGCAAATTTGACCCCTTCTTTTATCTTTAGTCTTTCATTAGAGAAGTTTAATGCGTCTAAACTATGAAACTGGCTTGACAAAGAGTCTAGTTACTTACAATTGAAATTGCGGATTCATCAAAGTATCAAAATTGATAACTGGAAATGGTTATGGAGATCATGGAAGATGTGTTTATTTAGTTGATATTGAACATTGATTTGGTGTGCAGTGAATCTGAGTTAGTTTGATTTCAAATGAGATGGATACTTCAAAATGTTCAAAGTTAAGATTAGTGTCTTGGTTTGATCCATAGCTGCATTATCTTTGCAACACCAGAGTATGTTCTTTATTGTGATTGGTTTATGTTCACTATTGTAGGCATTCAAGTCGTATGGATATCTCCTCCCGTTCATCATCTTATCGCTTTTTTTCAGCACCGGACCCAAAGCTTTCCTCATCTCACTAGGCGTAGCCATTGGACCATCATTGCTGTTTTATGCGTTCCAGAAGTTGATTGGTTGGGATAAACGGAGAAAAACATCAATGGCAAATCAGTTTGGGATAGAGGAGGAGGAAGAAGAATTAGAAGTGGAGAGAATAAGGAGCAGAGTTCGATACAACCCATCGTCGGTCAGAGACAATGTCAATGGCCGTGGAATTAACCGTGGCTCGCCGGAAATGGCTTCTAAGTTTGGTGGGTGGGACGAGCTAGACGGGCTCGGGACCATTTCCGAGCAGCCGAGAAGCGAACCGAAGAAGAAACCGATGAGGAAGAGGAAGAAAATAAGAAGAGAAGAAGCAGCAGAACCATTGTTGTTGAGATTGTTGGTGTCTTTGTTTCCATTCTTAAGCTCTTACACAAACCTGCTCAAGTGAAAAAAAAAAAACAAAAGAACATTTCCCTAAACCGAAACAAACGAAATTGTTAATTTCAATTAAACCGAACCGGATTGGTTAAAAATAGCTGAAAGAGATGAAAAGAGATTAATGAGAACCGTTTAAAAACGTATGTGCCTTAATTTCAGAGGTTTTGGCTTTACCATTTATTTTCCATGACTTTCCTCTTATCAAGAACATTTCTTTCTCTCACACTCAGACCTTCTTGCTCGATTTCCATGGCAAATTCAACGACGAACGCAAAAGCTCGCCTGAGAGGCGTGGTATTCGACATGGACGGAACCCTAACGGTTCCGGTCATCGATTTCGCCGCAATGTACAGGTCTGTCCTCGGTGAAGATGAGTACAAGCGAATCAAGGCGGAGAGTCCTACTGGGATCGATATTCTTCATCATATCGAGTCGTGGAGCTCCGATAAACAGCAGAAGGCGTATGAAATCATCGCCGATTATGAGAAACAGGGAATTGATAAGCTCCAAATCATGCCCGGTACACATTCCTCCTCTTGATTTTTATTTTCATTTTGAGTTTGTGTTTTTGCAGAGGATTTGTGGGAAGTGTTCAGGATTTGGGTTGGGTATTCTTTGTTTTTTTTATAACTCTGTGTATGTGTGAGGCAAAAGATTTAATATTCGGCTGTGAATTGAGACCTAACCCAAAAATGGGTTAAAGATTTAGAATTCAAACTTGGTAGAGTTACAATCGAGAAAAGTCTGAAATTTTCAAGAAAAGTATCATTTTTTTCTCTCAAAGTGAATCTTAATGTGTTACAAGACTTTCTGGTATATGGAGGTTTGACTTTCATTGTTGTACGTAAATCATATGCTTATTTTGTCTTTTGAGAACTTTCCTTAGAGCCCCCACATCAAGATTTCTGATCTTCCTTTCTGGGACATTGATTGGATCTCTTGTAATATGTGATAAGTTGTGTTGCAGGTGCTGCTGAACTATGTGGCTTTCTTGATTCCAAAAAGATAAAGTCAGTTTTTCACATTCTTGTATCTATAATTTGTGTCATACTTCTTACTCAACGTTAAGAAGATAATCAACTCTTTTTTTCGTTTTGTGCGTATGTTTTGTAGGAGGGGGCTAATCACACGCAATGTCAAGAAGGCAATCGACATCTTCCACCAACGTTATGAGGTAAGCATTGTAAGCTCTAACTCAAATATTAGAAATTAAAGACAGTTTGACAAAATATGTTTTTCACAAATTTGTATAGGTTATCTTTTCTCCAGCACTAGGCAGAGAGTTTCGTCCATATAAGCCAAACCCAGACCCGCTATTGCATATATGTTCTACGTGGGACATCCAACCTAATGAAGTCATGATGGTTGGTGACAGCTTAAAAGATGATGTGAGTAGCAGATATGATAACGAAGATCCTCGTTTAAGCGCATGAAAGAAGCTTAAACAGGGACCGTCTTATGCCATTTGCTACTCTTAGACCATCTCATTACATCTTGATTGATCTTTCTTTCATTAAATACTGCAGATAGCATGTGGAAAACGAGCTGGAGCCTTCACTTGCTTGCTAGATGAAACAGGAAGGTATGGACCAGATGATTTTTCTGTCTCTGGACTGCAGCCTGATTTTAAGGTTGATTCCTTGTCCAAGATTCAGAACCTATTGGAGACGAACTTCGACCTCAACCCTTAGTTTTTTCTTTTTCTTTTCTAGTTCCTTATATTGTAGTCTCAGTGACAAAAATAGTTTTCACTCAACAAATTGCCACTATTGTAAGAGAGATTATGTCATTACACAGTATCTGCTCAGAATAGCCTTAAATATGAAATTACAGAGTTCTATTCAGTGGCCATCTTATGTTGCCCACATAGTTGTCTAGTAAATCCCAAGATTTTTCAATTCTTTGACATCATCTCAAGTCTCTGCAATTTGAATTTGCTATGTGGAATAAGACTGCTCAATCGCTTTTAGTGTTTCTTCAGCGAACCAAAGAAGGCATGTTTCTTTGTGAAGGTCCGGTTAGCACAATCAGGTTGTCATGGCACATGTCTTTTTAGGATGATGCAAACATTACATTTTTCTTTTTGGATGGCTATCTAATGCCATATTCCCAGAATAAGAGCGATTATGAATAAGATCAACAGGGTAAAGTTGCCTCCCGGAAGAACACATGACCTGCAAAAATCAGAAGCTTTTGGTTTCACATCGTTTCTGCAAAGATAGTTCACATGAAGGAACAAAGAGAATGTTGTTGGGTGAAGAAGATACCTGAGCTTCTTTCTGGACTGTTGAATATAAGCCATCGCAGGAGGAAGGACACCAAAGAGGAAGCAGTTTGCATAAACACCTGCAAAATCCAGAGCTCTCGAGAACGTCGAGGGAAAGAAGGTTGCAATTAGAGCTGGAACTCCGAGCACAAACAGCATCACTACTGCTTCAAATCCATCACGAGCACTTGCTGGTTCACTGTATGAAACTCTCCCATTAGTTCTCTTATGATCCTCCTTGGATGAGAAACTTACCGACCCAATCCTTCCCTTTCCATCTCCGTTTGATTGCTTAGACACAAGCTTCCATGTATCGAGGAGCTGCTTCGGGAAGCTAACAGCGTATCCGATCAAACTGGTGGCTAAGGCTGAGAAAGCAAAGCCTTGAACAGCAGATAGAGCAGAAGGGTTCACAGATAGAAGTAGAGAGATTGGGTCAATGGATGAAGAAAGCACAGTGACATTGATTCTTGCAAGCCCCAGAACAATGAGGTTCCATGACAACACCATAACCAATGGCACAACACCGCCTACAAGAATAGCTCTCCGAGCATCTGAAACCGAATCCCCTGCGAGATTGCATATGAAAGGAGTGATGACATGAAACCCTAGCGTCAGTACCATAACAGGAACCGCACGCAAAACCGCTGAGATTTTCCAACACGAATGACCAAAGGAGGCTAGCACATTGGACCTAGCTACAGACAAGCCGATGGCTACAAGTGAAGTAATAGAGAAGAGCATGAGGAAGCAGAGACACCTGTTGGTGATATCAATGGCATCGAATGGGAAAAAGCCGATCAAGATTCCGGAAACTAGAGGGAATATAGCATTGGCCAAGAATGGATTCATGGAAGGAAACCATTGAGAGACAATGGAGCCAATACCCGAGACGCAAGCAACCATCAGGGAGAAACTCAGTGAAGCATAGACGAGAGCCACAAAAATTCCAAATTTGTTCCCAAAGGATTTGGTTGCAAGCCCTGTGAAGCTAACCTCTGCTGCATTGTCTTCTTCCATGGCCGCAAAGCTGAGCTCAGCCACGAGAAGAATAGAGGAGATTACGTAAACCCAAGAACAAAGCAAAGCGATGGTCGATGGGATCGAACCAGATCTGATAGTTGCAGCTGGGAGACCGAGCATTCCGGGACCAACGGCGGTTCCGATGATCAAACTAACGGCAGCCCAGAAACTCTTTCCCTTCTTCGCTTCCTGGGTAATCTCCAAATCCTCGAAATTCTGTAAAGTTTCGGTCTTTTCATCATCGGCAAGCTCAGAAGAAACGATAGTTGACCCAAGTTCGTCATGGTCTCTGCATCTGATAACAAAAGGTGAGTAGAGAGAGCCATTCCGCGAAATGGGTTTCCGATAATCTATGGTAAATTGCGTCGGAGGCGAACTCCGAATGTGACGACCGACGGAAAACTTAGGAGAGCTCCGGCGAGAAGAAAGTGTACGGGCAATGGCATTTTGGGGTAAAAGAATGGATTTTGAAAGTGGAGGAGATGAAGAAGAAATGGAGACTATGCGATGTTGGCGAAAAGGAAGAGCCATTGATGCGACGTACGAGATTCTCTGTCAAGTGGACCGGATTTGATTTGGTTGGTTACAAAGTCTGGATTTTGGAATCTTAAGGCAGAGAGTGTGTGTGTGACTGTGTGTGAAGAGAAAGTTTATTTTTATTTTAAGCCATGATTTTAGTCATGCGTACAAACAATGATAAAGTTTAGAGTCGAAGTAAAAAAAAGTGATGAACTACAAAGTATGGAATCTTACTCTCGACTTCCACGTCCACGGTTCCACGTCCATGGGAAAATGTCCGCGAGCCATAAATTGTCAATATATTTCTTTAGCTTTTGTTGATGATTTAACTGGTTTATCTCGAATGAAATTTTTCATAGAAAGGTATCATAACATCGTCTCATCTGACTCTTTGTCTGATTTCCACCAATCTGCTTCTTTTTCCATTAAAGCCAATGAGACAAATTTATTGATGGAACTCCTTTTCGATATTTTCAGGTTGGTTTTTTAGTGAAGACGTTTGTCGAAATAACCATGTTAGGCATGATAGAATCGTCGCCATAAGCATTATAAAATAGTGTATTCATATGTCAAAATTAGAGTTGATTTGAATAAGAAATAGAAGTTCTAAATGAGTTATGACTTTTGCTATGTTAACATAGTGGAAGATATTATGCTACGTTTCGAAGACCATGAAAAACGTATCACACACCACAAAGGCTCTTGAGCTTAATAGATAAAACATATATAAAATATAGATAATAATCTCTCACAAGTTTAGTTTCTTTTCTTTTCTTTTTGTTTTGTGTCTAAGAGTGCAATACAAAATCTAGGTTCGTTAGTTTTCTTCCGAGTGTTGCGAAAGAGTCGAAGTGTGGTTGTATCTTGGGATTCTGATTGTATCAAAACCGTCATACTGCAGACAATTAAAAAATTAAGAAAAGAGTATCTCGCTTCGGCACAACCCAGTTTTTCGTTTATCTATTATTGGTATTGTATCTTGTAATTTTTATTTTGGTTTTTTTATCATTATATATAGAGTTGTTAGAGAAATTTTGGTCCTATAATCTTATAAATTATTATAATTTAATCTAATAAGATAATAAGACCAAAATTTCTATGTTATGGCAAACTGAACAACTCTTATATATAATGATAAAAAACCAGATTAAAAATTATAAGATATAATATAAATAATAGATAAATGAAGAACGGGATTGTGCAAAGTCGAACACTCTTTCTTTAGTCTAATTGTCTGCAGTGTGACGGTTTTGATGCAATGATAATCTCAAGATACAATCGACTATTCTGCAACACTCGAAAAAAAGCTGACAAACCTAGATTTTGTGTTATACTCTTAGACACAAAACAAAAATAATGAAAATAAACTAAACTTGTGAGAGATTGTTATCTATATTTGATGTGTGTGTTTTCTATTAAGCTCAAAAGCCTTTATATAGAAAAGAATGAGATCAAGTGTCATAACTTCATGGTCTTCGAATCACCAAAACGTATCACACCACATAATGGAAAATATAATAACGCTGCAATCAGCATTAAGTCACCATGACTTTTGCTATGTTAACATTACACGGAAGATATTATGCTTTGACCAAATTTTAATATTTTAATAGATATAGATTTTTTTTTGTGTAGATTAAATCCAACACAGAAGAATAACTTCAGTTTTTGGTCCAAGGTAATAAGTTAATGGACTTGATGTCCAATTAACAATTTGAAACCCAAATTCAAATCCAAATCTAATATGGGTTATTATTTGCTAATTTCTACGTAAGCTTTTTTGAAACACCTATTTAGTATTTCTATTTTTGTTCAAATTAACTCTGATTTTGACATGAGTATACTATTTTATAGTGTTCGTGGCGACAATTCTATCGTGTCCAACATATGGTTATTACGACAAACGTCTTCATCGGAAAACCAACCTGAAAATAGTTTAAAAACCAGTCAAAAATGAGTTCCAAACTTCCAACACTTATTAGAACCAAAGTCAGGCTCAATCAATCTCTCTGTTTTCCAAATAGAAGAAGTGTGTTCTTGATCAGCAATATCTGTTGTGGCTGATAAAGAACGTGGAAACTCAATAACTTTCTCATTGATGGTAGTTGCATGAGTGATAGGTTGTGCTGTAGATACTGTCACCTTCTCAAATGTTGAGGCCGGTAGTAAAATATTAGGAACCTCTACAATTGTAGCGGTCAATAGATCAATTGTAACTGGGCCATAAGGAATAATAGATCAATTGTAGCTGTGAATAGAACAATAGATCATAAATAATAATTTACATCTAGATATAAACATACAATATATATGTGTATTATTATCAATTTTTATAAATTCCAAAAACTCTCCACTATTTTATATGAAAAATAGAATTCACATTTCAGTGATTTATATGTTAGTTAGATTTTAAACCTCAAAAAATAATTTTAATAATAATCATATTATTCAAAAGAAAATAAATATTTATTTAGTTCATTTTTTTTGTTAGATAATACCTGTGTTCAAAAAATTGTTAATCGCTGATCAGGCGGTCGGGTCGAGATTAACGATTTTTTTTAAAAAAAGAATTAATCGGAGATGAAATTTTGACCATATTTTGTATATTTAAAAAAAAATTATATATATAACTAAAACATTTTCTATTAAAATTATTGATGGAAGTTTTCTTTCCAAAAAACATTATCACTTAGGCAAAATGTGATAAATCTTAAAGTTAAAAAATTACAAGGATAGATTTTCAAAATTGACTATACATTAAGGGCATTTCTAGAAATATTATATTCTCTCTCACATTTATTTAATAATGGAACTCCATTTTCTCTTATCGGAAATCGCAACCGCAAACGGAGCAACGCCATTTACTCTTATCCCATATTTCCCTAATCTACTGAAACCGGTATGATCAATCCCATCAGCCCATGCTTCGACGCCCTGAACCTCTATAATCTCAATTCTAAATAACAAATATGATTATTGTTAATTTTTTTTTTGTCATGGATTATTGTTAATTTATAATCTCATATCTCTTACTTTCAATATCCTCTCAACTTCCTCATGCACTGAGAATGATGCCACCACAATGCCGGACGACAACGGTGGCACTGGTAAACAATGGTCAAAGCTTGGGTTGACAAAAAAAGCACCGATTTCCACTAATCTTTTCGGTGGTCCGACGTTCAGCGATTTTTCAACCGATTAACAAGGAAAATCACCAATTTTTTGAACTTATATAATTGAGATTCCATACCAAAAATCAAATTTAACGAAATCAAATAAAGTTATAAATTAGTTTTATAACATTCTTAATTTAACTGATTATGTTGGAATAATATTTTTCTTATATTTTATAATTATTTTGCAATTTATATGTTTTGTTTTTTTTGTAACAACTGAAATTTATATGTTTTGTTTATTTAGAATTTTGACATACGGATACAAAAAGTTAGGTATAAGAAAAAAAAAAAAAAGGGGTTGGTTCTCAAAATAATTTAATTTTTTGTAATATTTTTACAAATTTCTTTCTTTCAGTTTTGCCAGCAAACAGTAACAAGTTTTTGAAAAAGCTGAAAGAACCTCGAAATCATGGAAACCCACTAAGACCGGATCCGGCTCGCGACCCGATTCGTTCTCGGATTCAAAGCGCCGGTGTTCTTTCCCTCTTCTGCTCACTTGGGAGAATGAGTGCTATACTCCCATTTCCAGACCTCAATCTCATGCCGGGTTCCCAAGCCTCCACTATCTCCTCCGCCGCCGCCGGATTCACTGGAGAGTTACCGGTTCCGAAGCTAACGGTTAAGGCGGAACCAATTGAAAAATGTCAAATCCAACAACCAAGCGAGAGCATCTCTCTCCATGGAGCTTTATCTGATTCCAATGTTAGTCCTCCTCCGCCTTCATCTTCCTCCGATCAATCCGCCAATTCCAATCTCTACGCCGAGTATGAGCGTGTCTCCAAGCTTTTCTATTCGGCATTCGCCACACAGGGGCTCGAGGGATTCGACGAGTTCTATCCAAACGGTTCGGTTTCCGGCGCAATCACCGCCGTACCAGACGACCAAAATCACCAGCCTTTAGCGGTGCATGCGCCACCGAAATGTTGGGATAACCGCGTTTCCGCCAACGCTGTCTCGTCTCGTATTCCGCAGAAATTCCGAAGACCGCAAGAGCTCGGGAGGGTTGTTGATCTAGGGCACGGGCAACAGAAACACCACCGAGAACTCGTGAAACGAACCCGGATGGTCTACGACGCTCTCCGGATTCATATCATCGCGGAGGAGATGAGACGTAGTCCCCGGCGCAAACCCAGGGGAGATATCATGGCTGCGACACTGATGAAACAACGTCTCTTGTGGCTGAACCAGGAGAGACACATCGTCGGCTCAATCCCCGGAATTGAGATCGGCGACATCTTCTTTTACCGTGCGGAAATGTGCGTGGTGGGCTTACACGGCCAGCCACAAGCCGGAATCGACTTCTTAACGTCTCAGCGGAGCTCCAACGGCGAGCCTATAGCCACAAGCGTTATCGTCTCAGGTGGTTACGAGGATGACGAAGACACAGGAGACGTTCTGGTTTACACAGGCCACGGTGGTCAGGATAAGTTCCACAGGCAGTGTCAAGACCAGAGGCTAGAAGGTGGGAATCTAGCAATGGAGAGAAGTAGGCACTATGATATTGAGGTACGTGTGATTAGAGGATTGAAGTACGAGAACAGTGTTACCACAAAGGTTTATGTGTATGATGGTTTGTATAAGATTGTAGATCACTGGTTGGATCCGGGGAAGTCTGGTTTCAGAGTGTATAAGTTTAGGCTACTGAGAATGGAAGGGCAAGCAAAGATGGGTAGTGCGATGATGAGGTTAGCGGAAAGACTTAGAAAGACACCGTTGGAGGGTAGGCCTAGTGGGTATATAAGGTGGGACAAAGCTTGCCTAAAGGAAAACGTCCCGGTGTATCTGTATAATGACATAGATGGTGATCAAGAACCGTTGTGCTGTGACTACCTGGCGAAATCTATCATCACTCATTCAGTTTCTGCTCAGGGAGAGACTGGCTGCGACTGTAAAGACTCCTCCTGCGGTAGTGACGATTGTTCTTGTGTGAGGAAGAACGGCGGCGAGCTTGCTTATGACGATGCCGGGGTTCTTCTGAGAGGGAGGTCCGTGGTTTTCGAATGCGGGGTGTCGTGCAAGTGCGGCCCGAGGTGCAAGAACCGTGTGACGCAGAAGGGGTTGAGGTATAACCTGGAGGTTTTCAGATCGGAGGAAGCAGGCTGGAGCGTCAGGACGCTCGATGTGATTCAAGCCGGGGCTTTCGTGTGCGAGTATGCGGGTATTATACTCACAAGAGACGAAGGCGGGGTTATGTCGATGAACGGGGACCGTATGATCTATCCGAGAGGGTTCATAGAAAAGTGGAGGAACTGGGGTGATTTGTCTAAAATATACTCAGATCAGCCCGAATATCCATCTCTCCCTGCGTTGGATTTCGCGATGGATGTGTCGAGGATGAGGAATGTAGCTTCGTACATACGTCACAGCAGAGAACCAAACGTGATGGTACAGTTTGTGTGTTGTGACCACAGCAACTTGAGGTACCCTCGAGTCATGCTCTTTGCAATGGAGAACATCTCGCCGTTAACCGAGCTAAGCTTGGACTATGGGTGTGCCGATGAATCGAAGGGGACGCTCGCCATCTGTAACTGACTCGTTTTCCATTGTTTCTGTATTTTTTTTTTTTGTTTAGGTAGCTTAGCGATCCTAGATGCTTTTGGCTTGAGGTAATTTCTCAAATCAATGTGCTTTTTTCATGTTTTCATTCTCTTGTTATAGCATTCTTGGTTACTGTCATGTTTGCGTTTATGAATTAAAATCAAAACCATCTTCTCATGCCAAAGCCTGAGCATTTAATCTGTATTTTGCGCTTTATGTTGTTACTCTTATGACACTAAATATGTTGCAATGATGATGCAGATGGAGAAAATTTTGACAAAGCCTTTCTCTGCTCGTTCGCTTTTCTGTCTTCCCAGTATCTGCAAAGCAAGAACTGGAGGCATTTTGGGGGTAAAACCTTCCCTTTTTTTGTAAATGTGTACCTCTCTAGGAAAAAAAAAAAAATGCGATATACTATTTACTAGTTCAACTTTGGGTTAGGTTAATGAGAGATAAAAGCGATTTGGTTTCAAATTCACACAGAACAACAAAACTTCAAGAAACGATTAACAAGAACCAAACCAAAAAAGAACCAGAAATCTCGTGACCATTTTATTAACCAGTTGAATGCAACCCAAGTGACGCTTGATGAACACTAAAAAAGGCATATCCCTGAGACGTTTTCATACAAATGCATCGTAGCTTTAAAAAACACACATCAAAGAAAAGTGATAATAATAACCTCCAAAATAACAATTTTTGCATCATGACCAAAACAGAGAAGCCCCGTAAAGCTTAGAAGAGATCTTCTTCCTTGTGTGTATGAATCACACAGTCCGACTGCGGGTAAGCCACACAGGTCAAGACATACCCTGCCTCCAACTGGTCGTCGTCAAGAAACGAACCGTCGCTCTGGTCAACTTCGCCTTTCTCGATCTTGCCGGCGCAAGTCGAACAAGCACCAGCTCTGCAAGAGAATGGAACGTCCACTCCTGCTTCTTCAGCTGCATCCAATATGTATTGGCTGTCTTCGACCTCGAACTCGTTTACTTGACCTTCGGGTCCTATGAGCTTGACCTTGTATACCGCAGACATGGTGGCACCGGAGTTCGCCGAGCATTTCAACCCGAATGATCTCGAGACTTTATTGATCGATCCAACGGAGATTTGCTGGCTCTTGTTGGCTATGAGCTTGTTCGTAGGCTGGCTTCTAAGAACCGCTTTGGTCATGCTAGTGGAAGAGATTCTCACTGTCGCCATGTTTGTTTTGTTGTTTCTTCTTCACCTGCGTTTCCACAAGTTTTAAAGGTTTAGTCTTTTTCATTATCGGTAACCAAATCAATCTTGCTTTTGAACAAAATATCAAAATCAAACTGTTCCAAGAGTCACAAGACTTAAAAAAAAGTAACACAAAATGTGCATCACAAATAGCTAACGGAGACTAGAGAATCTGTTTCCAATTTGCAAAAGTGATGTGAAGTTTTTTTACTATACGGAGCGTAATGAGAAGATGCAAGCTTAAAAGCTATATAGCTCTTCACTCGATGCTCCAAAACAAGGATTAGCACTAATGACTACTTATCAAATATCACTAATCATGCTTTTGTTCTTATCTTAAAAAAAAAAAGATCAACGACATCAATCGCTTGGATGTTGATTTTTAATATTTGAAACTAAAAGATGATTTAGCGTTTTATTGACTTCGATTAGCATCTCCATCACAAAAAAATCCCTAAATCTGGAGATTCTAGTCGATGACAGAAAAATCAATCACTGTCAATATAGGGAAGACGAAATCGGAAAATACTTTTTTGTCCCCACAAAGAAGTCGATAAAAAAAACAACAAACACGTAAGGGAATCTAATCTAATCATGGATCAAACAAATCTCAGGAGCTAAAAGCATGAATCTCAGGAGCTAAAAGCATGAAACTTACAGAGAGAGAGAGAGAGAAGAAAAGTGAAGGAGGAGGCGGAGACAACGAGAGGGTTTGGTGGAGGAGAGAGAGAGAGAGGAAGAAGAAGGAATTATAAAAAGGGAAGGCAGCGTGGCTTTTGGAAGGCCGTGACGGCCCAACTTGCCACCCTTCGACGGCTAAATCTTTTTTTTTTCTTAGTATTATTTTTCATCTTTTTATATATTTTTCAATTTTTGTATTGTTTCAAATTTTTATGTCTTTCTATTAATTACAAAATAAATTTTCGTAACTACAATAATATCTCGCTTAAAATTGAAAGGGAAGAATAAAAACAGTGAATTTTTTTATCAAAAAGAATTTTGATTTTCAATATAGTATTTAATTAATATTAAATTATCTGATTGAATCAAGTTTAGTTTATTAACATAATATATACTGAAATCTATCATTTTACTAGTCAGGTCATAACACTCTGAACTAGACTTGACTAACGATTTGGAAACTTTAGTTATCCTGAAACTATACCTGTGAGCTAATTATTTGAAAACTTTAGATATCTTTGTGTTAAGACTATAGTCAGCCTGAAAATATAACATCAAAGTTCGTAATTTCGTTGAATAAAAAAAAATAGAATTAACTATAAAAAAATAGAAACAACTTAGAATGTAAATACTTGTAATTTATATGCATTTTAACACGCATTGCTGCAATCTTTAATAATTAAAATGACAAATGACAAAGCTTTATATATTATGTGTGATAGAAAATAGTTTTAGAAGAAGAGTATGAAAACCTCTAGACATAATAATAAGTTTATTCACAGCCAAAGTGTAAAATCAGTTCTGACTCCAAAATCGTAATAATGGTGGACTCTATACGCTTAAATCTAATGACACCAAAACAATTTGTGATTAGGTTATTAACAAAGTAACCACACCGGGTCTTAACATTAAAACCAAAAAAAAAAAAAAAAAAAAAAAAAAAAAAACNAAACACCGGGGCTCTACACGACCGCTATAAGCTTAACTGTTTTCATGAGAAAATTATTAATAGGTATTATGAAAATTGTAATAACAGTTTTAAGTATTATAATATTGAATACTTAAGTTACGTAATGGCCTTTTGTTGGTGGATGAATGAGACCAAAGGTCAAAAGTTGGAACTTGTCATTACAAAACAATCTTACGACACGTCCCTTGACTGAAACCATTGGACGTCCCGCAACAGTAAGGCCCTAAGGTGGTACCCTTTTAAAAATAATTTATGGTCATTGATTAGTTTCTCTTTAAATTATTATGTCGACACAAATCGACGAAACTCGCACTACTTTGCAAATCCTCTCTTCTCCTAATGTCTAGTAACTAAACATTGCACTATTTCTTGGCCAAAAAGGTATGCTAATTGAACTATAAACGCTGATAGTCAAACATCCACACAACATATTCCATTTGAAAATAATGAGTTAAGACAACTAGAAGCGAAGGGTAGTTTTATCTGATGTAACTCTGTTTCTTTTCAAACAAAGCTCAAGCACTATATGTGAAAAAAAGTTTGGGTTGAATAAATTTTACATTCATTCAGAAAAAGAAAAAAACTGCACAGCTGTAGAATCGCGAAGATATAGAATTTTGGAAGGTCTCAGTTGCGAGATTTTGCCAAAAGATAACAAATATATTTAGTTCATAAGAATAACAGACTTTTCTTTCTAATTTTTTTGTCCTTCTAAAATGCATACTTGTATAGCTACGTTTTCGATTCCACCAACTGCCTTAATACGTTATTAATCAGCTAAACAGCGATATTTTTGGATAGATAATTAAAAAAATTCGACTTTAGTCGAAACAATATAGAATACGCGAAGAGATAGTTAAGGTCGAAAATTTGTGAGTTTTAAAATGATATTTCATCCTAACAAGTAACAACCTATGCAATTAAAGGCGATAATAGAGCGATAAAATTGAATACTGAGCAAATATTGTATAACCGAACATTGCATATATTGTCAAACAAAAAAACAACTAGCACCTGAGTTCTGCTAATATCAATCCAAACCATATCTTAAACACAGATCTCTGAAACAAAAAAGAACACGAAAGCAAAATTCGGAGATGAAGAAACAGAGAGATAGATAGCTCTCAAAAGATCCTTTGTGGTGGTCCCATGGTGCTCTTCAAGTACAAACACCTTACCTGCAAAACCATTCAAACAAACAAAAAAAAGAGATTAGAGAGAGGTGTTTAGGCAAGAGGAGAGAAAAGATTAGTACAAAGTAATCAAGCATCATTACGTTTTGCCAATTCTTCTTCAAGAGCGAGACAAGGAAGTTAACACTCATCTGCACATTCTGAAAGAGCTGCTTCTCTTCCATTGAAAGGTTACCAACAGCGACACCCATACACAAAACTTTCTTCAACTGAAACTTCACGGTCGCTTTCGTCTCATTCACCTTCCCTTCCAACGACTCTTGGTGACTCACCAGCGTTGGGAACTTTCCTGATACAATCAAAGTAAACACAAAACAAAAGCTCAGACAAGTTTCTAATAATAAAGACTAAAATGACTCAAAAAGGAACAGACTTTCGAGTTTATCCAATAGAAACACTTGCCTGCCTTGTTCAAACCAGGACCAAGAAGACGAGGAATCTGCTTAATAACAGACTCGGAAGCCAAGAAAGCATGGTACTTCTTTGCAAGCTTCTTAACAAGCTTCTTGTTCTTGTTAAGCTTCTTCAACGCCTCAACATCCATATAGTCTAGTCCCATTTTCTCCGCCTAAAATCATCAAAACACTTCGCATCAAGCAATGAAACATTTCAAAAGCAAAGAGAGATTATATGAATGTTCAATCACCTCCTCAACATGCTGAGCATCTCCAAGCATACAGATCTTCATCTTCGGGCGAGGAATGTGTGGGAGCTTGACAGATCCACTGAAACGCTTGTCCTTTTGAGGGTCGTAGTTCTTGAGACCAATCTGCAGCTCCACTGTCTCCACAAAGTTACGTTTTTTCTCCTCACATTTGGCCTTCATGGTTGTGATGGATTCTCTAAGAGAATCACTCTGAAGCTTACTACATAATCACAATCCCATTTCACCAAAATTAGATCGACAAAACATCGAAACTTGTGTGTACGATTCATTGAATCAAAATACAATTTACTACCTAAGCCATCAATCTAAGCATGTGAATCAGATAAAACCGGAGGCTAAAACTATGGCAATTAGAGATCTATATGAAAATTGGGCGACGTACCTCATCTTGAGTTTCTCTCAGTTTAGGAATCTCAGAACCTGGAAACCACGGAAAGCAAACAATTAGATCTCAAGTTTTTGAGTAAAAACCTTCATTTTCCGTTACGATTTTGTTTTAAGTATCAGCAGGAATCGAAAAACGTTTATACAGAAAGCTCGTGGAATCAGAGTGTTATACAGTAAACGAAGAAGACGAAGCGAGAGAAGCGACGAGGTCTGAGGAGAGAAACGAACCTGAAAGGTGAAGCAGCGGAAGCTCTCTCTATTCTGCGCCAGAGGCGGCTGAAAGATTTTATATGAGGAACGAAGAAAGAGACTAAACCCTAGTTTTTTTTATTGATCCATCACATGGGCCTTTAGTTTATATTTTCGGCCCGTATAAAATCATTACTAAATAAGCCCATCTTTTAGGTTTGTTTTCCTTACAAAAACTTAATGTTCCATTGGGTCTTAAACTGTTTTTATAATCATGATTGTATAGAGGGCCTTTATAAACACGGGGATAACAATCATAACTCATAAGCATTGGTGTGTACAAGCTTTCTTATTTTTATTTTTTAATAGATCACATGGCTGATCCGGTTAGTCCTAGTAGGAACGCACCAAAATACTACAGAGTGAACTTCTTCCTGGTTCAACAGACATCATGAGCTCCGACGAATTTGGGTCAACGGACCATGAGATCCATGAAATCCAATGGGCCATCACACTATCTGTCCCAAATTTGGAATACTTTCCGATTAATGTTAGAAAATAGGCAGATCGTCTGTTACTGAACTACCATGTAAATTGCGTCATACATAAATGTGATTTTTGTTTTCAAGGAAGTTTGAACCCGTGATAGGCCTTGCCTACCACTGGACCACATAGGTGCAGGCAGCTTTCTTATTTCTCATGAATGCAAATTGTAACATGTGATACACACACAGGGCCGTGGTTTGTGGTTTGGAAGTAATCTGCAATTGTAACATGTGATACAAACAGCAAAGTTGGAAGCTAAAGAAATTGCAGATTCTATAGAGGTTGAGGTTGTATTTCCCCAAAAAGCAAAACGAATCATTAGAAGAAAACGACATTATGGCGATGAATCTGAGAATCTGCAAGGAAATGTGGTATTGTCACCAGAAGAAAGCTTTAGAGTTGATTACTTCCTTCAGATTATGGATCAATCTCTCAGCTCGCTTAAGACGAGATTTGAACAATTTCAGAGGTATGAAGAGATATTTGGCTTTTTGTTTGATTTGAAGAAATTGCAATCAGCTAGTGATGATAGTTTGATGGCATCTTGTACCAAATTTGAAGATTATCTAACTCACGGGAACCATTCAGATGTTGTTGGTAATGATCTTTTCTGTGAACTAAAACTTCTAAGGGAAGCCTTACTAAGAGAAACAAAGAGGCCTATTGAAATTTTAAACTATCTGAAGAAGGTTGAGGATTTATATCCAAACTCATGGATCGCTTATCGAATATTGTTGACGATTCCAGTTCCAGTTGCATCTGCTGAAAGAAGTTTTTCAAAACTGAAGTTGATAAAGTCTTATCTTCGTTCAACTATGTCACAAGAGAGATTGAGTGACTTGGCTATCTTGTCTATTGAAAGAGAGCTGCTTAAAAGTGTGGACTTTGAAAGCTTGGTTACTGAGTTTGTAGGAAAGAAGGACAGAAAAGTTAAGTTTTAAAACTAATGCTGTATTTTGTTTTTTGCTTTGGTTTTTATTTATTTATTTGGGATGATGATGGTTTTAACTTTGGAATGACAATATTTATTATTTGTTTGCTATGAGTGGATTGGTTTTTTTTTTTAGGGGCCTTTTTATTTTTCTATTTACGGGCTCTAAATCTCTGAGCACGGCTCTGTACACACAGCAAAACATGTATCAGAACGTGACAATCTCCTCGACGATGATTTGTTTAAAATTTGTAATAAGTGCACACATTAACACAAAATTGAAATGCTGAGCTTTACTTAGATGCTGGGCCTACAAACAGAGCCGACACTTAACAAGTGTCAGATGGACCATTAAAAACTTAATTTTTGTTTTTTTTTTTTTTAATTAGGAAAACCTAGAAAAATCTAACTTTAAAAAATGAGTGCTACATAGAGGTGTCAATCGGGCCAGCCCGCGTCCACCTGGACATGCCCGTTAGGCTTTTCGTTTTTGCTTTGTCCGTGCGGGTCGGCTCGTTTTTGCTTTGTCCGTGCGGGTCGGCCCGCTGCGGGTTGCGGACAGCAAATCTATACCCAAGCCCGCCCCGCATGTTTTTAGCGGATTTGCGGGCCTGCCCGCGGGTTACATAGACGCTAACATTGTGGTCATGTTCGTTTGTAACCTTATCTCATTTCACGATCTTAAGATGAATAAACAAGTTTCTCATCAATTAAATAGCTCTGATACTTTGATAAAACAGCAGCTGTTATAACAATACCACTGAGCAAAGCTAAGACGAGCCCTAAACCATTGACAATCAATTATTCAGAAAATCGTTTTGGGACGTTTCTCTTGGTCTAAACAAGCCATTTCAAAAGAAGTAGTTAAGGCTTTCGCAGAGAGAACACCTTGAAATGAAAACTAATCAAAGAAGAACAAAGTGTTTAAAAAACTGGAATTGAAAGCTCATTGCTCACCCCTCAATGCTATCTTGTAGCTCTGTTTATTGGACGGTTTTTTTTATGACATCGACAAATTTCTAATAATTCCTCCATTTTTGTTAGCTGAATCGATCAAATTGGTTACATTTCCTATAACTATGGCAAATTGAGAGATGATACTGATCAAATCAAGCGAGGGAGCTTCATCAAAGAAATCAAAGGAGGTAAATTTCTCATTTATGCATGAAATTAATTTCAATAGCGGGTATGCCCGCCAACCCGCAAACCCGCAGCGGGTTAGCCCGTTTAGCCCGCTGCCCAAATGGGCCACGCCCGCAAGACCCGCTTTTTTTGCGGACAATATTTTTAGTGTCCAAACCCGTCCCGTGGCGGATCTATATGGACTTGGCCCGCAGGCAGCGGCCCGGATTGACACCCCTAGTGCTACATAACTTTTTTTTTTTTTTTTTTCCCATGACGCAAAGCTTATGAAAAACGTGAAAAGGATAAATTTGTTCTTTTGGATGTGATTTCTAATGGGTATGCTCCAAGAAATTACATATTCGATCTAATAAAGCATTGGATATGTTATGTTCATTGTGTCCCAAAAAAAATAAAGGAGATAACTGTAGTAAAATAATAAAATTGAATTTATCTCTATTAGAACAATAACTAAACATAGGATGTACATAGATTATAGGAAGTTGAATGCTGCATCTAGAAAAGATCGTTTTCCCTTACTATTTATTGATCAAATGTTAGAAAGACTTGCAAACC
The DNA here is from genome assembly GCA_900406535.1 of Noccaea bulbosa. NCBI lineage: Eukaryota > Viridiplantae > Streptophyta > Magnoliopsida > Brassicales > Brassicaceae > Noccaea > Noccaea bulbosa. The sequence continues at coordinate 52,320 of OVBJ01000334.1, forward strand.
ATATTTGTACACATACACTTACACCTAGTGGTTACGTTAAAGGAATTCTGATGAACCATGAACCAAGTTAAAGAAATCCTAGCATAAGATATATTAAGGTATAACTAGCTCAATTTTATATTTTAAAAGATCATAAATATGTTTTTACGTTCAACTAAATATGTTCAGCATGTACAATTTTTGTGTAAATTCAATTCAAGCGCTTTGGACATGTATAGAAGAAAAAAATGATAACTGATGTTTAAGCTCGTTTAAGAAAATTTAGAAAAGAAAAAAAAGTTTAAAATAGTCGAGTTATCTATTTATTTCTCCAACATAGTCATGTCTATAAGAAGCAAACAAACATAATAAAAAGCAAGCCGCCATTAATTCGAAAAAATCGATGCCATAACAATAATATCATCAATCTTCTTCTCCCACCACAATCCTCTTTCATTTTGGTTGATAGTAACATGCAGCCCCAGCTTTAGAGGTAGGCAACATAGACATATATTATAGGCTCATCTTGAAAGAAAAAAAAAATTCATAGAAAAAGGCTAGTTTAGAAAAAAAAAAAAAAAAAAAANAAGCCTTCAATATTGTTTTTGCCTAAAACGCTATTTTGAACTAAGCCGGGGGTGGTAACATGCAAAGTGTCATGGCTTTGACCAAACCAATCAACCAACCAGTTTCTCATATGAGGATAAACCTATGTTAGTCCAAGTAGTTTGCAAGAAAAACGATATGTTTTTGCATCAAATCCAAAGAATTGAAAAAACTGTAAAATGAACAAGAAGCTAACAGTTTCAAAGTTAAGACTGATTCTAAGAGAATGATGATATCATCTCTAGTTGAGTAAAAAGCATATATATATTTTTTTAATTAATAATATTTTATTAAACACCCCAAACCAGACAACGGTTTACATGGTTACAAAGATAGAAGTCATATATAGAACCAGAGTAAAAAAAAACGGATAAAAAAAAAATCTCGGCTTAAGGAAATGGATTTTTAGTAGTGCCAGTGTGCCACCAACTCCACCTGCGGTTACGAGGCACCTTTGAATATAGTAACTATCACAGATTTGTGGTTATATGATAGTTCGCATTTGAAATAATGCTTGTTAATAGTTAAGAACTGTATGAGTCTCAAAGCACAAGAGAGTTCTATAAACTGTATGCGGGTTGATACAACTTTTGATCTTCCCCGAGCAATAGCGCCCTTAGAACCGCATCGCAAGTACCGTCATAGTGTACAATCAAATGTCCACCTTGAGGTATCTCATGGTATTTAATCCAAGGTAACTTCTTCAATATGCATATCTATGAAGTTGGGACGGAACCTTCCCGTGCCGTATATGAACAGAGCTCTCTCCACTCATTCTTACATCTGCTGGATCGAAGTCCCATTCCCAAAAAACCCGCCAAGAAATCATCTCTTAGAGTATCAAATACATTCCTTTCCCGTAGTTTATCCTAAAGAGCCAAAGAAGACAACATTTGTATTATGATTGTGCATAAAAGTTGATTACCTAGTTTCTTTATGTGTTACAACTAGAAAATATGTTATGGATTACCTTAGAAAGCATAGGAAAGCCGGTAATTCTCTTGAGTATATCAATGTCGCTGCTATTGAAATAGAGTTTATTGCTTTCAAGAACTGAAGTAGTTAATGGGAAGAGTTTCTGACTAATCCACCAATGTAACAATCCAGGTGCATATTTTGATATCCTAAAACACCATTTTATAACCCCTCTCCTATAATCTTTCTTTATAAGCTTCTTAGAAAGCGACGGCCACCCATAATTCACTACCGGAGCTACATACGCCACTCCGGCTAGCCTGCAAAAAATTCTCCAGGTAGGTCTCGATGGTTTGTTTGAGTTTACATCTTTAAGAAAAAGGTTAATTAGCTAGTGAACCACATTGGGTGTAATAATAAAGCTTTTAGCCATAGTATTTATGGAATAAAGAATCATAGGGTTAATTAATTAGCTAAATAACAATATTTCATTTTTATTTTCTTATGGCATTTGTTTTCATTGTAATTTGTAAATGTACAAGAAAAAGTTCACGTATCAAGGTTTGTAACGATCAAAGTTTGAAACTAATATTTGAAACGATCAAAGTTTTATGTTATGAATCTTATGATCAAGGTGCACCTTCTTTTCCAGAGAAGTTTTACCTGTGAGGTATGTGTTTTAGGCAACTCCAAGTAGGATATGATCCCATGGAAACTCCAATTAGGTAAAACTTGGGTCCTATCTGCAACGTATGAGCAAGTTCTTCTATGTCGTAGAGCAGAAAATATACGCCTAACTCTTCTATCAATTCCTATATAAGATAAAAATAAATAAATCCATGTGAGATAAGATAGTCAACTTCACCAAAACATAAAAACGCAAAATAAGACCAAAAAAAAAGAATGTACTTTTGAAGCAGAGAAGTTCATATCTTTGGAGCTTCCAAACCCATGAACAAGAATGATCTTGTATGTGGCTTCTTCCTTTGGAACACCTCTCTCTTTATAAGCTATGAATCTCCCATCTCGGAGCTTAATTCTGTTCACTGAATCTGAAACTTGACTCCTCTGTTTTTTCACAACATGAGTACATTGTGAGAATACTTGTAGACCTTAAAAGTTTTTTGAAGAAGTCAGAAAAACGTACCGGGCAAGAAATCGATGAGTTAGACTTAGATTCTTGGAGGAAGATGAAACTGCTTTGAAGATCTGTTTTAGGTTTTGGATTTTGGGATGAGTGAGGGGCTTCTTGAAATGATGATGCAAGATGAGGAAGAAGTGTTGAAGAAGAAGAAGAAGAAGAAGAAGAAGAAGAAGAAGTAATTATCCTCCTTGTTCTTTGGTGATTCAAGTTGTGAAATCCAAGACGTCTCATTTCTTGGGGTTGACGATCTGTGTCCCCCAGAGAAGGTTCATATAGCATCAATTCCACACAAACTTTAGATCTCGTTCCAATTCTACCTGAGTTAAAACTTAAATGTCTGATTCCCCCCGAAATCAAAGTTAAATACAATTTCCCCCCGAAATCAAACGTAAATAGCTAATTGCACACAAATCCGATTAGAATCGGTTAATTGCATACCAATCCATTAATAATCCATGTTTAACCGATTTCAACCGGATTTTGTCCCATTAAACCCGATTTCAACCAATTAACTCTCATTTTAACCCGATTTCTCGATATTGAAAATTCACGAATTTTTTTTCCAAAAAACCCCCAAATCACGATAGTGGTGAACCCTAAAATCACAGGAATCTAAAAATCTCAAATTCTTCAAAATCTTGAGTTAATCTTTGAGAGTAGGACAACAGATGCAGAATGGCTGATAGCCTAAAGAGAAGAAAACGATTCTTATATAAGATTTCATGATTGCATTATTAATTTTAAAGTCATTTCTTTAAGTTCAGATACACTACAGAGATGAAATATGTGTTGACTTTTGCCCTTCGCTTTCTTCATCTTCTGATGATTCAAAGCCTTCATTGTTGGAAAAGAATCAGAGAATTGCAGTGAAAAGGAAGAGATTTGAAGCTGAATTTACTCGATTAGATTTAAAATGCATAAAACCTTCATGTACAAACTGAGAATATAAATAGAAGAAGAAGATATATGCATAACCCATGATACGAAAAACCCAAATTAAAAACATCCTAATTAATTGGAAACTACCCAGATTCCTAAATCCATAAACCCAACTACTAAAAACCCATATTTAATTTTGAATCAATTAACATTCATGGCTTTCATCATCATCATCATCCTCTTCCTTCTCCATGTCTCTCTTCCTCGAGCTCCATGTTGATGTTCCATTGTATGCTTCACATACAATTTTCATACTCCTCACACTCGAAATTAAACCTACAACAATGATAATCCATCAATCCCTGTGAAAAGTTAAGATCTGGGCTATCAACTTTGTGAAATCAGTTTTTAGGGTTCTTAATTAGATTTGAGAGTTTTTTGGGATTGGGAATGGGATTTTCCGTTCGTGGTTTGGTTCTAGATTCATAACCAAACCACATAAACCAACATCTAACCGACAATTTATTATCTCGGGGGAAAATTGGTATTTAACTTTGCTTTCGGGGGGAATCAGACATTTAACTTTCAACTCACGTGGAACTGGAACGAGGTCTAAAGTTCGTGTGGGATTGATGATATATGAAACTTCTCAGGGGACACAGATCGTCAACCCCATTTCTTGTATGAATTTATGAAAGTTTCAATTTCAGTTGATCCCAACAAGCAAATAAATTAAACTGTTCTCATTTTTCAAAGTTTCTTGTTCTTTGGTGATATCCGGATATTCCTTGACCGTATTATTCTTTCTTTTTAGTTTACAAAAAAGATTCCCAAAGTGAAACGACAAAACTCAAAAAGATACGTTGTCGTTTCAGCTCAATATTCTCTTCTGTCTTCATCTTATAAAGTTTTCTGTATAAATGAATCAGAATATTATAAGCATAGTCCAAAATAAATTAGTTTTTCTTTACGCAATGGCAAGGCCTCATGTTTTAGTCATACCTTACCCAGCGCAAGGTCATGTTCTTCCTCTAATGAGCTTCTCACGTTACCTTGCCAAACAGGGTATCCAAATTACATTCCTAAACACCGTGTTTAACCATAACTGCATTATCAATTCCTTATCCAAAGCATCCTCCCATGACTATCTCGGGGATCGGATCAAGCTTGTTTCGATCCCCGACGGTTTGGAAGATTCACCGGAAGAGAGGAACATTCCTGGGAAGTTGTCGGAATCGGTTTTGCGTTTTATGCCTAACAAAGTAGAGGAACTGATCGAGAGGATGATCGGTGAAAGTACAATCATTAGCTGCGTTGTGGCGGATCAGAGCTTGGGATGGGCTATTGAAGTCGCTGCTAAGTTTGAAATCAGACGCGCCGCGTTTTGTCCCGCCGCGGCTGCGTCTATGGTTCTTGGATTTAGTATTCAAAAACTAGTCGATGATGGTCTTATTGAATCTGATGGTAAGAAGAATGTTTTCAATCCGTTTTTGTTCATTTATAATATATGTTCTCTATTTTAGAAGCCAAATAATAGTTTTAATTTAATATAAGATTAGTTAGGTGGGTTTGATTTCATTTCAGTAAGAAATAAAGCTTTAACGAAATATATCAGTATCTCAAGAAATTTTTAATTAACAGCTTAGTAATTATACTTTTCAGCATGATGTGGATTAAAAAATTTCTTCTTGGTGAAATAGTTAATTTTTTTTTAACATTACTTATAAATTCATAATATTTGAATCTGAGTTTCATTTTTATATACTTGGCTCGGTTTGGATTCAAGCTCGATTTTCGTTGAAATAAATAATAAATCTATCTTAAAAAAGTTATCTGGTTCAATTTTAGGATCAATTCCGAAGTTATATTATGCTCAAGTTTGTTTGGTTTATCTTTATAACTATAGTTTCTGTTTATAGGGACTCCGAAGGTAAATAAGACAATCCAACTATCTCCTGGGATGCCAGAGATGGAAACAAATAAGTTTGTGTGGGTTAGTCTGAAGAACAAAGAATCTCAAAAGAACATATTCGAACTTATGCTTCAAAACAATAAGTCAATCGAGTCAACGGATTGGTTGTTGTGTAACTCCGTCTATGAACTAGAAACGGCAGCGTTTGGACTGTACCCGCAAATATTACCAGTTGGTCCCATTGGTTGGTCTCAGAGTCTTGAAGATGACGAATCCACGTCACTAGGAAGCTTTTTACCTCAGGACCGGGATTGTCTAGATTGGTTAGACCGGTATATTCCTGGTTCGGTTATATATGTTGCCTTTGGGAGCTTTGGGTTTATGGGCAAGATCCAATTAGAAGAGCTGGCAACTGGTCTAGAGCTTACAAAGAGGTAAAGGGTTTGTACATAACCGGGTTTATGGTTCCGGTTTACTCTATTAACTATATGTGTGTGTGTTTTTACGATCTAATAAGTTACATGTAACCATTCAATAGGCCCGTCTTGTGGGTCACTGGCTCATGTGATCAACCACCTATCAAACCCGGGTCGGATCTGGTCAAAGTGGTGAGATGGGCTCCACAACGGGAGGTCCTTTCGCATAGAGCCATTGGATGTTTCGTGAGCCATTGTGGATGGAATTCAACTTTGGAAGGAGCCGGAAATGGGATACCATTTGTATGCATCCCTTATTTTGCAGACCAATTTATCAACAAAGCATATATATGTGACGTGTGGAAGATTGGATTAGAGTTTGAACAAGATGAACTAGGAGTTGTTTCGAAGTTAGAGGTGAAGAAGAAGATCAATGAGGTCATGAGAAATGACGGAGAGTATACAAAACGAGCTATGGTGGTTAAAGAGATTATAATGAAAAGTGTAGCAAAAGATGGCATTTCTTATGGAAACCTTAATAAATTTGTCAATTGGATCAATAAAAGAAGCGAATTGATAATTTTTTAATATCTTTAAGACGCATTATTAAAAAAGAAAAGGAAACAATTGATTTTGTTATGTTTGAAGATAAAAACATAAATGTTTTTAATCCATTCCAGGGATTTTACTGCTTGCTCATATTTTTTCTTTCAATCTTGATGACAACGAAATTAATTATGTCATAGCTAAAATGTTTATCCGAGCTTTTTCAATATTTGTAATGTCTTTTTAAACCTGTATGATTTCGATTCATAGCTTGTATTAATATTAATTTCAATAATACTACTAAACATTTTTTTTTTTTAAAGAATGAAAAGATAACCGCTACATATACATTAAGATAAGTAAGTAATCAAGATTTTACATTAATCAACAAAAACTCTTTTTCAATATTTGTAATGTCTTTTTAAACCTGTATGACTTCGATTCATAGCTTGTATTAATTTCAATAATACTACTAGACTTTTTTTTTTTTTTTTAAAGAATGAAAAAATAACCGGTACATATACATTAAGATAAGTAAGTAATCAAGATTTTACATTAATCAACAAAAACTCATTTATTTCCTGCAAAAATGACGATTCTATCAATGAGAAAACACCTGTACTATATGGACAAACAGACAATAATTAGATAGAACCGTACCCTATAATTTTTGCAACATAAACAAAAGTTTTTCCAATGCCAATTGAATTGAGCTTAAAAACATGAAACAGCCGTTCCACTATAGTCATATACTAAAAAAAAAAAAAAAAACTCAATCAAACAGAAGCAGAAACAACATCGAACGAGGAACAAGAAACATGTGCTCTAAGCACATAATCAAACCACTCAACCTTCCCACAAATCTCATCTCCATCGCGCCTTTCAAGCGAAATCTCAGCACACCAGATCCTACATTCCTCAATGGATACTCGGGCCACAAAAACCCAATCTTTCCACCAAGATCCACCATTTTACAGTATTTACGGGCTTCGTCAAGATCAGGCAATCCTTCAATACCACTCAACACCTTCCACGAACTTGCCTTAAAGTCCCACCATCTAAACACTTCTCCATCCCAGAAGAACAAGACATCGTCTATCACGCAATGACAGAACCTTGCTGCCCAAGCCATACTACGATTATCCATACCTATCGGGTCCCAGCTATCTTCCGCTTGATTGTAAACCACAGACTCATCCCCAAACAAGTAGAGCTTTCCTTCAAGCCATACGCTCTTGGCTACAAAGCCCTTGACCCTATCCTCTTCGTGCAACCAGAAAACGCGAGGGTTTTTCACAGAGCTCCAAGTTTGGGTCTCAAGATCAAACACTTCCATCCAGTTAGAGTTAGGGTTACTTAGGTATTTATCATCACAGCCTCCGGCTACATAGATCTTCCCATCGACTAACGTTGCTGCGGAGGAGCAGTTCCTCTTCATTAACATGCTTGGGGCTTGGCGCCACGTGTGAGAGCGACAATCAAGGACAGAGACACTAGAAGAGTAGTTTCTCTTCCAGATCTTGCAAACAAACAAATCATCAGCGCCACCGATTTTGTAGATATCAGATCCAACGGCTACGAGGGTCGACGACTGCGAAGGAGGCAAGTACTTGGGAGATGGGATTTGCTCCGTGAAATAGCCACTGGACTCGTTAGATATGTTTCGACTTGGTAGACGGCACAGAGTGGACCAGTGTGTTTCGGGATCCAAAGGGAAGCGTATGCAGATGTAGAGACACTTCTCGGTACGGTTTAGGCGCTTTCGGGTCTCGTAAAGCTCCGGTGAAGCGATGATGGATCGGAAGTTTTTGGAGACGAGGGAGAGAGTTGGATAGTACAATCTAGAGATGCGGGCTAAGCAGTTTAGAAGCAAAACGTGAGGAAGTGAAGAGATCGATACCGACGTCGGTTTTGTCGCCGGCGATGGTTTCTTCTGCGGTGGTTCTTCGCCGTTTGTGGCTGCTGAAGATCTGCCTTTGGAAGACATTAGGGGACAACTTTCTGAGTAAAAATTCGACCAGGAGAAGAGATAATTGTAAAGGAATGGATATTTTGAGGGTTTATATAAGGAAATAACCAACGTTTCAGGATTTCACGAATTCCGGAGATTTCGGAAACGTAAAGGTTTTAAATTGGCTTTTCGTATCGAATTAGGATTTGCTAAATTTCTGTAACAGTTATTCCAATTAACGTCCTCTTTTTTTTTTTTGAACGATACGTCCAATTAGATTTAAAGCTAATTTAAAATTGAAATGTGCCCTTGTAAGTTTGTAACGAAGAGGACGACATTAAATGGTTTTTTTTTTTGCCTTTTCGTTTTAGAATTCTTTTTTTTTTTGGTCTTGGTCTTTTTCTACTTCAACTTATTCTCAAGAACACGTATTATTTATTTATATACTAAATGAAGAAACTCAAGAGTCACGATAGCATTTTTACAAACAAAAATATAAAAAAAAAAATTACTAATAAATGCGTTTAACGAATCTAACTAGTGTACTAAATTCCATATTGACGACGCAACCCACCTAAGCTTAACCAGTGCATTTTTCTCTACATATAAATACATGCATATACAGATTACAAATTGATCAAACTTAAAGAGTATATACCAACAACAAAATTAAAATTCAACAACAAAAAAAAATATGGTTCGGTTAATAACTTTGATAATTCTCTTGATCGTTGCATCATCGAACACATCTTCAAAGAAATTTCCGTTGTCATTTGATTAAGTACAATGATTTCGTTTATTTTGTAATGCAGATAGTCTTTAAAATAGTTGATCATGTTACATTAGTAATAAAGATTATAGCCATAATTTTCCAAACAATTTCCTTTCATTCGTTATCTCTCTGGAAGATTTCTCGATTGAGGATGTTGAACTCTTGTAGAAGACCCATGAGCCATAGTAAAATTCACATTAGTTTCTCGTCTTCCATCGTCGAAATTCAGAGAATAGCTAGAAGGATCATATCGGAACATGCTTCCGTCACGTGCCGAGCGTTTGCTAGTGCTACTTCCACATTTCGGTTTTCCACACAAGTTTCCCATTACTGTTGCAGTTCTTTAGAATATAGTTTTGTGTTGATGCAAACGTTTAAAGTTGTTAGATTTCGTCGGCTTATGGTCTCTACATGTTAAACAAAATGAACCGTTAAATTATGCGTTTGACGCATGTTTCTTAGACTATTTTTAATTATGTTAAATTATGTTAAGAATAAAGAAGGATTAACGAGAGCAAATTACAGAAAAGTTTATTCTTTCGCTGATCTAGAGTAAGGTTAGGTATATATATGCATGCATGCATCTAAAAGATACTTTTTTGTTGGTTTATTGTGTGATCTCTATCGTTACATCTTTATATAGTGAGAGATTAAGATCTAGTTAATGATTTCGCATTAATAATCTCTATTTTTTTATAAAGACATCATTAATCTTATTAATAAAAAATTGCATGCATTGGATTATGACTCTTAGCGTTATAACAACTCATCATGATCTTATAATATTAAAACCATTCTCAAAAAAAAAAAAAAAAAATATTATAAGATCAGTATCTTTTTCTTCATCGACATAATTAACAAAAAGATAATGATAACTCTGATATTTTAAAAGCTTTCTTATTGTAATTATTTTTAGGATAATCAGATTTATATTAATCCTACCTTATCCTACCATAAGAAACCAATAAAACTGTAATCTTGAATATACAATAAAACATCTATAAAGTAATAATGTTGGGATTTTAAAATTTTATTATCTTATAAAGTTATTAATTTATAGATAAAGTAATAAATTATTAGTTTATAGAGATATTTTTTGATTTTTTTATTTTAATATTCATCAAAGAATAAAAAAATGAATTTGGACATTGTAAAATTTGTTCAGAATATGTCATATCAATAAATTTGAAAGATTTAATCAAAAACAATCATGATCATTTGAGACAAAAATTAAGTATGTTTTGACTAATTACCTTATATACTTATTATATGTGTCTATATTTATAGTTATTATTTTATCTTACTATTGGGACTATATATTTACATAGAATTTTCAAAAATGTTATTATATTTTCTTATCTAATCGAGTTTTGCTAATTTTTACACCGACCCAACTCAGAACCCATAAAATTTATTATTTTATAGTGATTATTATTTTATCGAGTATTATTTATATAGGTTTACTGTAAAAACTCAAGTAGAAAAAAATAAAGGGACTCTCCAAGTTCTCTCGAGGGTAAACGATCTTTTAACCAAACTAAAAAAATCAAAATTCCAAAATTCATAATCAAAGAAAACAAAGTCCAGAAATCTACTAACCGAAACTAGATACTAAAATAAAATAAAAACATGGAAGAGACTAACAAGCTTAAAGACATCATACATATGGATCGATCTTAACGAGGAAGCCTTTGATAAGGTTAATGGAACATCCCAACCAAACGTGAACTCAGACCCAGAGCGACCTACCTCGTAGATTCCATCTTCTCTAGCTTCCCAAACGTTGCCACCGTAAACCTCAAAGACTTGGTGATGCTTGAAGTTAGGTCCTTGCCATAGGTGACACCATGACATTATGGGGTCGGAATAATCGGATTCTTTGTAAAGCAAGTGGTAAGATCCTGTGGGATGCACCCTGTGGTATCCCATATCTTTGTCCGCGGTTTTGCAATGAACTATGAGATCGTTTCCGTTATGCAGAAGGTTTCTGATCCACACAGATGTTGTGTCGGACAAGGCTGTTTTACTCATCATGGTAAGGCTAATGGCGAAAACAAAAAGGATGAGCGATACACGATTCATCCGCATCTTTGGATCGAACTAATGCTTTAATGTTGCAGTTTGAAACGAAGATCAAGAAATCTCAGTCAGGATGATGGGGAGAGAGAGAGAGGGAGGTGAAGATGCAACTGGATTGACGCAGATCGTGAATCAGTCAGGAAGTGCATCAGGACGTGCGG